>JAVJIF010028893.1:0-45571 GCA_038442645.1 Agave tequilana | reverse complement strand
AAGACCTCTCCTGTATGGGGTAACGGATAATGGCCTGGATTATCACCAACACATGCAAAGAAACAACATTTCTAACATGAAATAGCAATACAAACAATAGGTATATGAACATGAAATAACTTTTTTCAGCCGTGCGTCAACACAACAAAGCCCAGTCTGAAATTTATGGGGCCCAGAGAGAATGTGCAACAAGCAGAGAGCAGCAGCAAAAGGAGAGAGCAACAAGTGAAGAGAAAGGCAAAGAGCTCTCCCGTATGAGGCAACGGATAATGGCCTGGATTATCATCAACACATGCAAAGAAATAGTCGTCGATAACATGAAATAGCAACACAAACAACAGGCATATGAACATGAAATAACTATTTTCAACCGTGCTTCAACACAACCCAGTCTCAAAATTATTGGGCCCAAAGATAATGTGCTGTAATAAGAGAGCAGCAGCAAACAGAGAGCAGCAGCAAGTGGAGAGAAAGGGAAAGGGCAAGGACATACGAGGCAACAGATAATGGCTTAGACTATCACCAACACATGCAAAAAAACAGTCGTTGATAACATGAAATAGCAATACAAACAACAGCCATATGAACATGTAGTAGATTTTCATGTAATGCAGCATAAGACTGTATGTGATGGTCAAGTGTTAAAAAAGAAAAGTGGCAACTTATCCTTAATGAAGAGCAGGCCTTGCAACTTCTTCGATACCCTCTCCATTTGAAACTATAATCCTCTGTAAAGTGACAAGCATAAAGCTATCAAAGTTTAATGAACATTATAGGATAGAAAACATGAATTGCTAAGTAACAGACCAAGTAAGAGTCTTGCCTGAATTGTTGAATTGCTCCATAAACCACATGTAATGACATTCTGCAATCATATGCACAATGCATACATGCACAAAATAGAACATGGCCAAATAAATTGACTTCCAAATAAAAAAAAATTGCAAGCTATCCATTGGAGATACGGCCCTATGGATCATAACACACTGATTGTCTCATTTTCATTGACAGCCAACCTACAATTGATGAAGGAATTTTCATCAATTTTGATGAACATCCAGCCAACATGGGTAGGGGTTTCAATCAATCTTGAGTTTCAGCCCAACACTAAGCAAAACCGAAATCTTAAATAGAGGATGAATGCAATCACAAAAGCGTCAAAGATGATGAAAGTGATGATGACAAAATGTGAACAGCATGAGAAAATGAGTGTGCATCAGTGTCATTGTGCATTTATAACAATATGCATGCAATGATAAGCGAAAAAAAGAAACAAAGCAATCTAAAAAGATATAACCAATATTTGGATCTTCAATTTACACAAATCAAATAGTGTTACTTCTCTTTAGTAAGGCTCAGATTGTAGGATGATATTTTAATAGTGGATGAAAGTTTACGTCATTCAATGCCGAATGAAAAATAAGGGGTTGCGTACATGCCACCTCCATGCTCAACTCCTAGAGTCGAACGGCTGCGATCTAGTACGCCTCCAAACCTTACTTGCATAGTCGGCTTTCCAACGTCCTACTAATCATCATTGCCCCACGCAAAACCCCCATAGGAGAAAAACATAAGAAAAAAAATTTAATATGGTTAATAATAATGGATTATGAAACTGTTCGGGCAATCAAAGCAATGTTTAAAGTAAGATGCTGCGAATAAAATTACAGTAGTAGGAAAATATAATAGTAGTTCATAGGGCCTACGACCAAAAGGATGTCGCAGGCAAAATGTATGTTGAAAGGAGAGCCTGAATAAAATAGTACAATAAGTCACAAAGCAGAGAGGTGGCCAGAAACGATGGAAAGTCAATGGCCCATGGGTCTTCTCAATCAAGTTTGTGTTATTTCATGAAGCGGTAGAGCCAATAGGCCTCTCCTCACTGGACCTCCTGAGAATCCCACCCCCAATCTTGGGGTTCTCGATAATATAATCATAAACAGCATACACCACATCATCGGTGAAGATGAAATAGTCGTATGTTGTACCGACCATATATCGAAGGCAAGCATAGCACTCCGCTGCTACCCTTTTTTCCTCCTCCTTCTTCTCATGCACGGCATCCCTAATCTTTTGCAAACCATCAGCGAACCGTCCTAATATCTCTAGCTGAGGATTGCTCTCCCCTTTACCGCGAGAGCTTTGCGACACCGACATACTCACAGGTTGGGTAGAGTACCGGCTTGCTTCAGGATGTTCTCCCACATTGCTTGGGTCCTGGGTGTCGCCGAGTGGGTGGTTGACGTCTTGGGAAAAGGTCCCAGCAGCTGCTTCATCGCGAAAAATGAGAACCATTTCGTCGTAGTACTCAATAGGCTTGTTGAGGTACGGCTCGTCAAGCTTATTTGCCTACAAACTCAAGCAATGTTATTCATTAATTAATCTTACACAACAATCAAACTCCGAGAAGAATATAGGATTGAAAGAACAAATTCGTTACCGCAATGTATGCATTATAAACTGCTTCGTCAGGCATTTCAATGGTGCGTGTCTCTGGAACAAATATGACACAACCACTAAGCCTTTTCAGCCTACAAATCCGGTTCCACCTATTCCTCCAAGTTCGTAGATGGTTAATGACATGGGTGGCCCTAAATTGGGTACCAAATCTCTCATTCACAACATCGGCAGTTAAAGTATGGAGGTTCCCTTTCACTCCTTCGCGGGTTTGTTCCCCTAAAAATGCCATCATATATTTGCTTGCGTCGTCACTCCACCTGACGTTCGTCCTCGCTTTCCTCTTCTTACTACGATCCGCGGTACCTACACTCATGTCATCGCAAAACCCTTCTCCCGACATCGCCTACAAAACAAGACCCCAATCAAATAGATGAGACAAAATTGATGTAGTTCAAATATAAAAAAAATTATACATTTGAGGGCCATAAACTGCAAGACGTCGTAATATAAATTATAATTAGAAATTCAGACATATAAATTCAAGCCAAACAAATAAAACTACGATAACTAGCATTTATTTTACACTTGATGTATCTCAGTTTACATCAATTTGGAACCTGAAAATCTTCTCACATCTGTTGAGCAATTTGTTCTCTAAATTGAACCCAATCATTATTTTCCTCTCTTATTTCTCTCTGTGTCCGTCCCTCTTGGGAGACATTTTGCGCAAGCCAATCGTCCTCACTTGGGACAAACTCATCGTAACCGTGGGACAAAATAAAATTATGGAGTATGCAACATGCCATCACAATGTCAACTTGAGTGCGGTAAGGGAAGAAGGGTCGTGACGCTAATATCTTAAATCTGCCTTCAATGACCCAAATGCTTGCTCTACAGTCGTCCGAAGGGAGGAGTGTCAGTAGCTGTACAGTTCCTTATAATTACTCGGAGCTCTCCCACTAAATTCGCTCAAATGGTATCGAACTACGTGTTACGGGGCTAAGAAGCCAGGCCTTGTGTTGTAACTAGCATCGCAAAGATAAAATTTACCTATGGTCCACAACAAAAAAGGTTAACGATCGCATGAAGGTAAACTTACAAATTATGCTAGTAAAATACTAGCAAGCAACCCGGTAGTACCTTCAGGGACTCTCAGACCATTGGGTCGTTGCAGTGCGTCACGAAGTACGGTAAGATCGTGTGCTGATCCTTCCCATCTCGCAAGGATGTATGTGAATTTAAGGTCAAAGTCAACTACTGCCAACACGTTCTATGTTAGATATGGCTTCCTTCCGTACAACGGGGCCACCATCGCAGTAGGTACTGTTGCGTGGACATGAGTGCCATCAATTGCTCCCACACAATCCTACCCATAACGTAATTAAGTGGTTAATCAACGTAACATACGTATATCTTACTATTTAAGAGGATTATTAGGGGGAGAACATGTACCTTAAAATAACCACTAAACCTAGGGTCACCACTAATTTTTTCATGCACGTCCACACTTGGCCCGCAAATGTAATCCCCTCTAATTTCTCCGATTGCATGTAGAACGAGCTGAAAATAGCGGCTTATGGTCTCACCGGAACGTATGAAGTTGATGCCTAACACTCTGTTACGGACGTTGTGGCCCACAGTGTGTAGGAACAAGGCTAGTTGCTCTTCGACAGTTACATATTGTGTGTCATGCAAGAGATCTCTACTCCTTAACAAGGATGAGAGGTTGAAGAACACTTCTTTGTCCATCCTAAACATATTGCAGCAGTTGGTATCACTTGACTCTAAAACTCGATGAAGGTACATTCCTCTCTCAGTATCCCTAATTCCTCTAGGTATGCGTTGCGGGAAATCCAAGTGTCCGGTCATCCACATGAGGACAGCATAAGCACATAAGCAAATAATAAGAAGTCCGATTTCCTCATCGTCACCGTCAAGACCGAAATCTAAGAAGTTATCTATGAACTACAATAAGGTATAGGTTAATTTGGCTTTGCAAATAAAATTATTAATTTGTCGGTGATAGTTATTCAAAACGAACCAAACGTTGGCAGTGACAAGAAAACATGACAGAAATCAACATGCATATAAACAAGTGAGGGATTAAAGACATGTAAATTAAACAGTAAAGACCTGTAAAATAACAAATTCAACCCTTCAACAAGCAGCATTGCAATGGTACCAGAAAAAGAAGCTATGGAGGGTTGAAGAAAGTAGAATGAATACTATAAGCAGCCTGGGAAGCTCGGCCAGTTCCTTAGCTATCACAGAAATCAACACCCATGAAATCCAGACATCATAGGCATCTAACCAAATCAAACTAGTGGGGGTGTATAATTGAAAGGGGAACTTACGAAAATTCCGAAATTATCAGCCGTAGATTCCCGATCTGAAAGAGCCACCTTTGCTTTCTTTCTCAGTCGTTCACAACGAACACACAAAGGCAAAGAAGCAGGGAGAAGATCCATGGCCTATTTATGAAGCCAAGAAAGGAGAACTGTAATTATTAATAGAGATTTAGAGGGACAAGCACTGTTAGCTCGTGAAGCGAAGGGGGTGGTCAACAGCCCACGGCAACGACCAAGAGAAAGCAGATCTGGGTCGCCGCTGCTTGTGGGAGACCCGTGGCTACAGGGGCGGAGGGGACGTCACGAGAAGAGGACAAGCAGCCTGTGTCCTTAAGGGTGGCCGCGATGGCGACGGAGCGATGAAAAGTTGGGTCAAAAGTCGTCAACGTGTACGGGAAAAGGTTGATGCAGGCTTGAAGAATGAGAAAAAGGTTGTCGAGATTCCAGATCTGAATCTCGAGACAGCAGCAGAGAGCAAAACAGTGAGCTTGGGAACTGGGATGGGACAGTTACTATTGGTGAAGCGTAGGCTGCCGATGTGGACCGGACGAGAACAGTGGTGGACTTGAAAGCTGTGGAGGAGAACAGGGAGGGATTTGATCTCTGGGGAATCTCAAGGCCGGGAAGGGGTGGGCGGAGTGGAGGGAGATGGGGGGAAAGAGAGAGTGAAAGAGGTAGGAACGGACAGGGAGAGGGGGAATTGAGCGTGAAGGAGGACGAATATGGAGGGAATCGCTGGAATTGCGTCGGAATCGTGATGGAAGCCAACGGTCGGGAGAGAGATCCAAGAGGATTTCAGAGTGAATTGGGGGAGAATGGGAAGCTTCAGGAGAAATCCAACCCAGGATTCACTTGGAAAACCCAGGCGCACTTCACACACGGAACCAAAACAGTGGACATCGAATTTCAAGGAAGTGGGTTTTCCACTTCACCCACTTCCTTAAATCCAAACAGGCCCAAGGAGGAAGTACTCCCGACCGACTAAAGAGGAACTGAAAAAGATGCCTCCAAAATATGAAAGCTCAATTAGAGCATATCTCTGTTGGCTTCAATAAGCTCAAAAGGCTCCAACAAATCTGCAACAATGAGTGACCTGCAGAATAGCCAGGATCATGCTAATGATGATCTTTCTGCAGACGAATTGTACTTGCAGATCATAAAAGGATGAAAGTAAATTTGCGATAAACGGCAATGTAGAATTTCTTCCTGACAACAATGATACAACAATTACTGTGAGGAACATCTCTCTGGTGTATAGTAACGTCAGCAACGACGTTAGAGCTTAATCGTGACAGACAAAATTATTGCGAGAAATCTCCCTAGTACTCAATGACGCCAGTATAACGTCAGAAATCAATAATTGGAGGATTTCAATCGTGACGACCACCCTCCATTATTGAGGCAAATTACCCTCTATATAAGGAGACAAGCCCATTCAGAAGCAGGGACTCCCTTTTACAACCACCTCCTTAAATCGCCTATAGCATTGCCTGTAGTTGCTGCTACTCTTATATCACGTGCCTTCTTTCTCTTGTAAAATTAAAAACCTTCCCTTGTATAATATTTAAAATAAATAAAAGTAGTGTATGTGCTACTGTGGCTCCTCTGCTTTCTCTTTTTTATGTTTTATTTTGATATTGTTCAACAGTTACTATTCACCGGTAAATATTCATTGGTTTTTATCACTAGCACTATTCATTGTTACTATTTATTGTTTAAAAGATCATGTTAGTTTGGTAGAGTAGAATAGTTCTATTTTGCACTCTTATTATGTAGTTGATTATAATTATGTTTATATTACAGTTGAACTTTTGTTAAGATATCTAGTATTGTTAGATCTGACTGCCACCTAGTGGGACGACGCATCTAAATCGCGTAGGGATTTGTGGCCGGGATGACTTGTTATTCCCCGTAAATCTTTGACAGGCGTGCTAAATTTTTAAAGACTAGCAATAACATTAGTTGTTTTAAACTTAGCTCAAGCATAAAGTAAGCCTGACAACAAGAATGACACAGTGATAGTACAGAATAGAAAGCCCTCAATAGGGGTAAATCGGTTAAGAATGACAACATGTTTGAATATCATTCTAAAATAGAAGAATTGAGTAAGTGGACAATACTGAAAGTTCTACATAAGAAATTTATCAAATATGTATGTTTGATTTTAAATCATCTGCAGCAATAAAAACTATGAAGAAAACAATTCAAGTTGAGCAGACCATAAAACTGATCTTCAAAAAAAACTTATCATCATATAAAGATAAGTGCAACTTTATCCACATAGGCTGAACACAAATTGCATTGAAACCTTTAACATCTCAACGATTAAATGTATCATTGCGAATATCTTTGCGTGATGCTAGATGCCTTGACTGGATTCAATCCCTAATGAGAGTGATGTCGGTCTATTATAATGTCTATCCTAATCTCAATTTATCACGATAGACCCAAATATCTTTGAAGCTGCATCATTAAATCTCAAAGTCTTTGGATATAAATTTTTTTTAGATCTGAAGCAATAGCAAAATTTATAGGATCAACTTTAAGATCCTCAATAAATTTTCCCTTAAGATTAGGGATTTAACTAAACCATGTAAGATCACCCTGGTAGAAACGAGTCTACTTTCATCCAACATAGCTACTAATAGAATAATCAAATGGGTGAGATAAAGTTTCTAGAAAAAATTGTTAATCCCAGCTATTCCTCCTAAACCAATGGATACAGACTCATAAGTCAATAATAGACACAGACCTAGATCAAATAATACAAACCACTAACGTGAAATTTAACTTATATTTAACCCTAAGCAAATTTTTAGGATCTCTACTTTCAGAAATTCTACCAGGTCCTCTAGAAAGAGGATTACATAATCACAAATAAGATGTTCAAGGAATAAAGATTTTTGAATTTGCAATTGCTCATCCAATTTAGGGGCCGTTTGTTTCGCGTAAAACTCCGTAATTCGTAAATGACTTACTACCCAGTTACAACTACGGCATTTGTTTGGATCGTAATTCGTAAAAGACTTACGTAACTCAACTAACACTTACTTGCAACCCAGTTACCACTCACTTACAGCCCAGTTACAGTTAATTTTGTAGTCATACAAATTTGTAATTTTTTTATATTAATATTAAAATTTTTTAATATTTAACTTTTTTAATATTTATTTGCAGTATTAAAACTTTTAAAATCACCAAATAGTTAATTTTGTGGTCAACTTTTTCACTTACGACTTATACATTACGATAACCAAACACCGTAAAGTGCAATACACTTTCCCACTTTACAATTTTATATTACCAACCAAACACCGTAAAATTTACATACATGTAACTCATTTACAATTGTAAAAGACTTTACCAATTATAACTACGAATTACGGCCAGTTACGACAACCAAACAGACCCATAGTAGAATCCAAATAAAAAATCACCAACGCATCAGAAATGAGTAAATTAAAAATTTTTGTATTGTTCTTTCCATTTATAATTTTATGAATTTCACACCAGAAAGTAAATTAAAAATTTTCTCAGTAAGAAATTCTTCATTGAAGAAAATAAAAAATTTGAAAATGGGTCGAAAAGAAATATACAATCAAAGAAAGAACAATACAAATTTAGACATAAATATTATGCACATCTCACTGAAAGTCAAATCATTAAATTCTTTTCTAAACGGTTTGCTGAAAGTTACATTAATCAAGAGCTTATTAAGCTTAATGTTCTCGAAGAACACCATAAAATATTACAAACTCAGACCGGTAAGAAGGTTAAAGCAATATATCCTCCACTTGAATTAATGAAATCATCTGGTATTAATACTTCTGAATTTGAAGTAACAACCTCTATAAAGCCTGTAGAAAAAACAAAAGAAACACTTAAAGAATTACAAAAAATATTTAAACAAAATAATTATACAAATGCATTCATACAATATTAGGGCAGCAATTAATTAGAGGAGAAGCTGCTCTAAAGCTATTAATTAACAAATTAAGTTCATTTGCGCAATTAGATATCCCATTAATAAGAAAAAGGAAATCTAAATCATCATATGTGCTTATTAAATCTCCTTTTGAGGTTAGTAGATTCAAACTAAAATGCAAACATGTCAAATGAAGAAATATTTTTTTTAATTTAAAAAACTCTCAAAAGCCACTATAAATATCATAGATGGAAATCCATCTGGAGAATCTCAAAATTATAGAAGTTGTAAATGTTGACTCTTCTGACTCCACTGTATCAGATACAGAATCAGAAGCATCTAGCGCTGACTGAGAAGGTGAAGTTAATAATAAAGAAATAAATATTATTCACTCATCTTTTCAGAATAGCACAATTAATAAACTTGATCATGATCTGCGATGGGTAGATAGACATTACTACAAGCAACCTACCCAATTGATGTTTTGTTTGAAAAAATGATTCATTCATACATAATATCTATCATGGCAAAAACATTTATGAATGGAATATAAATAAATGTGCTGATAAACAAATTCATGTATCTGCAAGCAAAATGACAATATAGATAGGGAAATAGCAAATGCATCATTGTCGATTGACATGAATTTTAGAAGGTTGGTGGGATCATTGTACAGTACTAGAATAAAAAATTGGAATAATAGTCAAGTTCAAGATGCAATATGCACTCACATGCTCACAAAACTTGAACACTTTACTAGAGGTATTACTGATCATAGAGAGAAAATTAAAACATTCTTACAAAACTTAAGATGTCCAACATTAACTCTTTTCAGATGGTACAAGCATACCTTTTTAAATAGGGTTATGCAATCAGATAATGCCAATAATCCACATTTGAATTCAAAATTATAAATGGATTACCTAATTTGTTTACTGAGAGAGTTAGAAGAATTCTAAGAGATAAAAATGATGGAATTATCCCCTATCATATGTACACTTATGATACAAGAAGGATTGTCACATTGTAATGACTTAAAATTAAAAAAATCAATTAAAATCTCAAAAAATTTCTAAAAAACAATTAGAAGAATTTTGCAATCAAATTGCTATAGAAAAAAAAATCTGAAACCACCTGTAGGCATAGGAAACCTAATAAATGAGAATATGAAAGATATCTACGAAAAGAGGAACAAATATATTCACAAATAATAAAAATATAATAAACCAGAATCTTCCAAAATGAAACAATTTAAAAAATATAAAATATTATAAATAGGGCAAAATTGGTCACTACGCTAGAACAAGAAAAGATAAAGGGAATCAAAGATGAAGGTCTTCTAAGAACTTTATATAAAATAATGATTAATTTTGGGTCTGAATCATCTAGAGTATACGATATTTCTTCAGATGAAGAAGAGTGTCATAAAAACTATAATGGACAATATTGTACACTTAATGACCAAGTAAATTACTATAAATCTATTATTGAAATGAATGGTCTATCTATTAATAATGAGAGAAAAGAAATTCTAGAATATATCATTAATAATGAGATTAATCCAAAAATAAAAGAAAAAATGTTAGATTTGTTGGCCCAGAGGCCCATCACTCTAGTTTTGATGATGATTAACTCATGTACTTATAGTTTACTAATAATCTTGTGACATTTAGTTTCAGATATTTGATCAAGATATTAGTAGGTGATTATCTTCAATAAAGAAGTTTTGGAGGTTTCACATGTTGATTCAAGAGCTCGAGCATCAAGATCGCATCTAGTACTCGGTTGGAGTCAAGCTCGTTGGATCGTGTTTGGATCGAGTCGGCTTGGAGACAAGATGACCTCGATTTGTGTTTAGTATGTTTAGATCTTGTGTAAAGATTAGATAGTATTGATGTGCTCAAGTTCACATACATAGGCAAGTTTAAATGTTTATTTTTCGGTTAAACCAATTTTTTACTTTCATGTCAAAAATATAGATATAATATCTTTCATGTATTTTGGATTCTATCCATATACATTTGATTGGGGCGGAACTAGCACTCAAAAAATGTGTGTTTTGTAAAATTAATGAAAAGCTCGTATGTGCTAATGTTCCCTCTGTTGGCCCAGAGGCATTCCACTCTAGTTTTGATGATGATTAACTCATGTAGTTATAGTTTACTAATAATCTTGTGATATTTAGTGTCAGATACTTAACCAAGATATTAGTAGGTGATTAGCTTCAACAAAGGTGTTTTGGAACTTTCACATGGTGATTCAAGAGCCCGAGCGTCAAGTTTATATCTAGCACTCGTTGGAGTCAAGCTCGGTAGATCATGTTTAGATCGAGTCGACTTGGAGACGTCGCTCTACAAGAAGACTTCGATACATTATTTAGTTTATAGTTTAGATCCATTGTTAAAGATTAGATAGTGTGATATGCTCAAGTTCACAACACACACACGTTTCATGTTTATTGGTTTTCAGTTTTTGGTTTAACTGATCTTGGTTTTCATAAATAGATTGAATCAAAATAAGTTTACATGGTTTAATGTATATTAAATTTGATCTATATACATGTATGCTTCATATTCTTAGAAAAGCTTATTTTGATAACCTATTCATGTATTTGGGTTTTGTATTTTAACAAAACTTATTTTCAGATTTAATGTCAAAAACATTGATTTATATCTTTATATGTATATTGGAGTATATCCATATACTATATGCTTCAAAGTTGTTTAAATATCATGTTTTTGTATTTATATGAGTTTTGAAAAAATCGGATTTCCATTTGAAAAATTCAAGTTTTGGAAAATATGATTTTTGGTTTTTGGCAAAATTTCTAAGTTATAAAAATAGTTCAAAATGTTTGTAACATGGTTTGATTTTTATTTAAACATGTTGTATATCAAAGTATTATACTGAAACTATTTTTGTGGATTTTTTAGAGATTTTATGGGATTTATTTGATAATTAAAAACCCAAGTTTTAAATCCTGAAATTGCCCTGCCAGGCTCTGGCGATCAACCGTGCCGGTCGACCGGACCGGTCAATCGACGTGCACAAGGACGTGGACGCAGGCCAGCTTGTTTGACCAGTCGACCGAGGGTTGACCGACTGAAGTCAACCCACTCTCGGGTTGTCTCGGTCGACCGGGCGGTCGACCAGCCAGAGAGCTGTTGCTCTCTAGTTCTAAGCGCGGTCGACCGGGCGGTCGACCGGCAGGCTCAACAGTCGATTTTTTGACCGTTGGCCAGTCGACCGGCCGGTCGACCGGAAGGCCAATCTGGGCCTTTTCTTCTACCAACGGGCAGATTCCAAATGGGAGTATAAATACCCCATTTGAGAGCTGTTTTTAAAAAAAGATTTTAGAGAGAAAAATTTCATACTCCTTAAGTGTTTTTTAGCAAAAATTTTTTGGGTTCAAAATTCTTATTCTCTATTTGTTTTTAAAGTGTTTGTTAATTCAAAGAAAATAGTCTTTTGGAAATTGTTTTTGGTTTAAAAATTCTATATCTATTTGGAGATTTCCCAAGTGATTTTCTTTATTAAAACGCTTTGTTTTCTCACACTTGAGCTCATCTACTATCCTATCTATTAGGATCTTTGTTTTTGTGGGAAAAGAAATTAGTTTGTGGTTGTGAAACCACCAAGTTGTAAACCCTCCTTATTTGTGATATCCCTCTTGTGTAGAGGTTAATTATTGGAGTGGTGGCTTTGTGCCCTATCCCTCTAGTGAGAGGTAATTGGTTGTTTGGCTTTGTGCCCATCCCTTAAGTGTGAGGTGATTGTGTTGTTGGCCCAAAGGCCCATCACTCTAGTTTTGATGATGATCAACTCATGTAGTTATGTTTACTAATGATCTTGTGTTTAATTAGTGACATATTTATAATCAAGATCTTAGTAGGTGTGGAGCTTCAACAAAGGATTTAAAGTCAAGTTTTGGAGCTAGCACCAGTTGATTCACGAGCCTATGCATCAAGACCACATCAAGAGTTGAGCTCGTTGGATCGTGTGTGGACCAAGTCAAGAAGATGAGAAGACTTCAAGGGAAGACTTCAAGATCAAGACTTGTGTCTAGGTTTGTTTTTATAAGATTTTGTTTTAGCTAAAATGTAAAGGATAGAATAGTTGGTGGATTGCTCAAGTTCATATCACACACACACTCTTGATTTATATGTGTTTTCATAAAAGATTTTTAGTTCTAAAAAAATACCGTTTTGGTTTTGGTGTTTCAAATATACATGTGTTTTTAACCAAAACCATTTTAGAACTCTCGACCGTTCTGCTGATCTGCTCGACATTCTTTTAGTTTTCTAGTCATAACTTTTGATTCTTATATTCAATTAACATGATTTAAATTGCATTTTAAATATGAATTTCAGAGCTACATTTAATATTCAATAATCATTTTCTTATTTAAATGTTAAGAATGTCAAATATTGGGTTGAAGTCTGTTCTTGTTCTAAAAACATTTTACAGTTTCTGATTTGATACCTTTTAGTATGTTATTGATAACTTTCAATTCTGAATTGATATTGTTTTGATTTAAGTTGCATTAGAAAGAAGACTTCAATATCTACAACTTCATCCTATATACTTATTCCCAAATTCGAACGTTTTAGACCTCAAAACTATGCTCCAAGTTAACCCATTGCACAGAGGTCGGTCGACCGGGCGGGTCGACCGGAACCAAGGGCAGGTCGACCACAAGGTCGACCGACGTGCACAGAACCGTGCACGTCTGGCAGTTCAGTGGGCGGGTCGACGGGCGGGTCGACCGGATGGCGGGTCGACCGGGCGGGTCGACCGGAACTGAGAGCAGTGCTCTCTGTTCTTCTGGGTCGACCGGGCGGGTCGACCGGAGGCTCTAACGGTCGGATTTTTGACCGTTACGGGTCGACCGGCAGCTCTGACAGACCCCAACGGCTATATTTTTCTGGCCTATAAATTTGGGGGTTTGGTCATTGTTTTGAGCCAAGATTTTAGGAGAGCTTTGAGCCAGTTTTTCCCACTCCATTAAAAGAGTTTTCTCCACATATTTGAGAGCAAATATTTCCAATCAAAAGGAAGTTTTATCAAGAGTGTAAAAGTGATTTCTTGAGTTTTTCACCATAGATTCAATCCTTGCTTTCTCACAATCACTTGAGCTATCCATTGCCTTATCTATCCATAGGATTGTGTTGTGAGAGTTTGTAATTGGTGATCAAAGTGTTTTAGATCACCAAGAGATTTCTTCTTTGTTCTTTGAGGAGGCGGACAAGTGTGTTCGCGGTGGTTTAGAGTTCTTGTGTGAACTCGGTGGTTTGAGGTGCGGCCTCAGCGAGCTAGTGAGCTTGAGTGTGTACGGGACTAGGGAGTCCGAGGGCTTGTAGGTGTTGCGGCACCGGGGAGAGATCCATTGGGATCTTGCTTAGTGGAAATCCTTCGTGTGTCGAAGGCGGGGATGTAGAGTAAGTGTGCTCGAACCTCGAAACATACCCTTGTGTTTGCGATTGCCATTTCTCTCTCTATCTCCTTGTTTATATCTTGCATTACTTATCTTGTCTTTACCTTTATATGCATGATATATTCGTTGTGCTCATATTGATATATTGCTTGGGATTGTTGACTAACACTTGTTTTCAACCAAGAGAGCCAACGCGGCACCTCAACCCATTCAGGGGAATCTAGAGGAGTTTGTCCAGAGCCCTTCACGGGGAATTCGGCAACCTTCTTGTGTTATACGTGGTGTTTAGTGTAAAAGTTTTATTTGGTCATAATTGTTTTTAGCTTCCGCATTATTTGGCATTAGTGACCATTAGATTAGCCATCACCTATTCACCCCTCCTCTAGGTGAACTTACAATTGGTATCAGAGCCTGGTACTCTGATTTGGGTCTAACAACCTAGAGTTAAAGATCCTCTTTTTAGGCTAATCACAATATTTGTACACACACTATGGACTTCATGTTACCACCCACCTTTGACATTCTTAACATCCAAATTTGGAAAGTTAAGATGTCTTTGTACCTCAAAGCCCTAGGCATTCATGTTTATCTTGTCACAACTAATGATGCATATTGTTTGAATGGTAAGAATATTGAGGCTAATGCAAAAGCCCTAAGTGCTTTAAGATCTAGCCTAGATGATGTTTATTTATCTAGGGTTGCTAATCTTGATTTGGCTTTTGTAGTTTGGAACACCCTCCTCTCCCTTGGCGAAAAAGATCAATACTATGCGGGGAGCGATTCGGACGTTGGAAGCGACACCTCCAACGTGTGCTACATGGTCCAAGAGGATAACCCCCTTGAGGTAACTACCGAATCCGAGGATGAGGATGTTAACATGTCATATGAAGAGCTTTCTACATTTTGTCAATTATTTCTTGAAAAATATGACATGATTAAGAAAAAAAATAAAAATTTGAAAAAGAATATTGATTGCATGCATAAAGAACATGATTCATTTAGAAATAATATTGCATGTTTAGAAAAAGAAAATGAAGATTTGAAAAATGAGAATGTTTCCCTTATGTCTAAATTAAATGATCTTTGTGAAGGAAACACTAGTTTGAAAAATAAATTGCTTTGGTGGAAAAACAAAAGGAAATTGTTTTTCAAGAAAACTCTAGTTTAAAAAGAAAAATTGTTGAAAAAGAAAAAGATTTTGTTTCTCAAAAGAAAAAGAAAAATGATTCTTTATCTCATCATGCTTTACATGCCACCACTAATGAGATAAAAGTTTTGAAAAATAAAATGGATTGTTTGAGTTCAACTTTGAACTCGTGTGCATTTAACCATACTAGATAGGAATCCTTGTTTCAAAAGAAACAAGTTCCCCATGTTCATGCACACTCACATCATGCATATGCTTATGTTGCACGTCACGATCATACACATTCACATAAGCATTCTAAGGTGTACACATGTACACATTGTGGCCGCAAAGGCCATCTAGCAAAATTTTGTTATGATAGGTTATATCACTTTAATTTTGCTAAGAATAAAAATGTCAAGGAACCCAAAAATTTTGCAAATAATAATGTTCCTTACATGACTAACCCCAAAGGACCCAAGAAAATATGGGTACCAAAACCCCCACCAAGTGTATTTGATGTAGGTGAGGGCTCTCACAAAACGTGAGAGAATTGGTGCCTTGGTAGTGGATGCAAATGGACTTGATGGACACACATTTGGAGCACCGCTATCAAGGAGGTTTTGGTAGGACAACCACCATGGTTGGAGCTTTGGAGTTGATAACAATCTCTAAACTCCTACTTTTTATGTACATGCCTTTTACATATATCATATTCATAGCATGTTCATGTTTTGTGTTCTTATATGCTTCATGTGGTAATAACATGCTTAGATGTAGTTTTTATCAAAACTTATATTATACATGTACAAATAGTGAGCTACGTTTGTTTTATATATATTTGCACTTCATGCTCATTTGTACCCACTATATGCACATGTATAGACTAGTTTTGATGATTCTCTTTTATACATGTTTTGCCAATTTTTTTTATTTTACTTCATGTATATGCATTTTTATTCAAATCTAATAAATATACATATATACCCGTGAGTCTCTTACCTTCATGCAAATTATTTAATAGACTCTTTTATGTTTGGGATATGTATGTGTATTGTTAGTTTTGGATAAATCATACATATACCATGAAGATTAGTGTTTTTATGAAAAATGATTTTTCATGATTTGTTTGATAAAATAGGATTCTTGATCATTTTGAGCCTCAATGTATATTTTCATGAAAATGTATTTACATGACTTTTGACCACTCACACTTTATTTATTTTGTCATGACTTAATTTCATGGACATATTTTTGTGCTTTATAGACTATGAGTGTAAATTGTGTGTATTTAGTTTTGTTTCATGAAAAATATATGATTTATTGTCTTTTGAAGGATCTTTAACTAGTTTTTCAAAAATTATCTTTAACTAGTTAATTATTCTTCTTTTTGGTAGTGTTTTTCAATGCTAAAATATTTTCAAACCTATTTTTGAAAACCCCTACCTTCTATGGGAGGATGGATGGGCGATTATGCCTTGTATGCTTCATTGAAAATCTTCTATCTTGAGCATATGTAGGGTGGTAGGTTATGAGTTATACACTTGATCTTTTTGTTATGTCAATTGGTATCATTGGATTCTTTCAATTGGTATCTAAATTGATAATTTTTGTATATACTCATATTTTGTTTATATATATGTCACGCCCCGCTTCCCAAAATACGCTGGAGCGGAGACGCGACACGAGTCGGCGACGCATATACGCAAGGAAAATCCCTCACGTATACGCGCTAAGCCTTAAGTAACCCGAAACAAGCTATAAATCTAAACTGTAATGAATACTGAATACTGCAATGCTACATATAAGCAACCACGCATGATATCATATGAATCAAGACTGGAATAACAGCTGAACTGATATAACAAGAAATGGGAAATGATACGAAGGCTAGAAAGATAAAAGTACCAGAATAGAATAGGGAGGAGCTCCAGCTATTCGCGAAGCGTACAGCCTCAACGAACACCTGCACAATAGGAACAAACCGTCCAATATCTGGACGTGCAAATCCAGGGTCGTCAGAACGCGACCATGGTGAGTGTGTGTGTAAAGGGAAAAATAGCTCGTGCATAAATAACAATAAGAGCAACTGCAAATATAACACAACTGAATAACAGATAAACAACTGCAGATATAAGATAATTAAATATCATGACATGATAACATTTGAACTAAAATATATCTGATATCAATATCAACAAAGATATAAGACAACTATCACGTCTGTAAACTAACAACTGATATCAAGTCAACTATCACAACTGTGAACAAGCAACTGATATCAAAGTCAACTAACACAAATGTAGACTAATAGCTGATGTCTGAATGTGTAACCTATATGTCACTAATCTGGTTGGTTGTTATTAACCTAACTAAGGTAGTACTTAGCTGTGTCCCATACCACAGCCGTGTTCCCACATATCAAACAAAGTTATCGTTGTTGTAATTGCCTGCCAATGTAGTGCATGTGTTTTGAAAGAGTACCGTGCATGCCCGGTACCACGGTCTATCACCCCTGGCACTGAACCAGGACAAGCCGCAAGGCTCTGACAACTGAAGGCCACAGCCCCACACGAAAAGACAACTAGTGTGGCGCCGTAATCCGGGCGTAGCCCTGACAAGTAACACCCCTGGCGCTAAACCAGGACAAGCCGCTAGGCTCTGACAACTCAATGGGTAGCCAGTACTACCCTGGTTCCCCATGGTTGGAACCCACAACTCGGTACCATAAGAATCCTTCCAAAATACACGACATGCATCATCAGGCAATTACCCCTGTTCCCCGGGTTATGATGTCTTTTATTAATAAGCAATCAATATGTTATTATGTAATAGTAACTGTATCTCCAACAACTACTGATGTCAACACTAGCTGATAATATGACAACTGACAACTATGATATCCAACAACTGTGATATCTGACAACTCTGATATCTGACAACTGTGATATCTGACAACTCTGATATCTGACAACCGATAGCTGACGTCTGAATAGAATACTGGAGATATAGCTACTAACACAGAGGTGATACAGACAACTAGTCTCACTGACAACTATAACTAGTAACTGATCTCTGCTATCTCATATCAACAATGAAATACATGACCACTGATCACTACCCCAATGTATCACTGACAACTCATATAAACTCTGAACATGAACAACTTATAATCACCAACGAGTATCCCACTAATAAGTAATGAACTGATAACTGGTAACTATGAAGTTCAGCATCACTGATATCAAATAGATCACCATCATAATAAGTCATCTCTGGTAACTGAAATAATTAATAACTAATCATGAGGTATATAGTATGTCCTCGAGATCATCAAGTCAACACATACTGAATCATATCAAAGTAAGGGAATCATCCTCACATAACTTATGGTTTAGAATAACTACTCTTGATGCTCAACATCAACAACACATCATCTAAACAATTCCCAATGTCAACAACGTCAATCTCATCTCAATACAAGTCAGGTTCCATTACAAGGAATATAGGTTCTGGATAACCTCTAACTCAAGATCAATCTAAAGTCATTACAACCAACTCATATGTCCAATAGTTACTTGATCATCAAGCATCGATACACATCCAGTAATCAGATACAATAATTGTTGTTCCAACATATATCCATAATCATAGTTTAGTTCTCCCCCTCTATCAATCTAATCTGATTCCCAAATCCTCAAGAGTTCATATTTCTATTAAGGTCAACATCATATCATCTAATGAATCTCAAGTACTCAACTATAGATTCAAGTCATCACAACCAGCTCATAATCCCAATAGTTCTATGTACTGATCCAATCGTCATAATTTTTTAGTAAAGTAAGATCATATCTGATATGTCCTCAAATACCCAAATACATTCTTAACTGATTTATCACCAAGTAAGGAATATCAAGTTTGATAATTGTTCAGATAAAATATAGATTGTAAACCACAATCACGAACCAATCCAATATAAGATCAATCTAGTGTACAGTCCAAGTTTCTCCACATTTAGTTCCAGTCCGAAATAGTAATCATCTATTCATGAAATGATATAACTCTGATATCTCAATGTCCAATACAAGATCCATATATATATCTGATGCTCAACTATGTACTTAATCCAGCCAATCAATAGATCGAGTCAAATCCCGGTCTAAAGATATATCAAACTAGGCCTAAGCCAACAGAGACAAACTACCAACACATGAAATACCGCTAATACAAGTAAATGTCAACTACATGAATAAAGTGGACAATCATATATGTCTCATGAACTGGTACAAGTCATCAAACTGATAAAATATAACGGAAAGTCACATAAAATGATAAAGACAACATGTAAAGCATACTGACAACGATAAATACACATAAACGAACACTCACATGAAATGACGCGGTTCGGAACCGAATCGCCATCTGGTCTTCACTGCACGAACCGGCACTGGTCTACGAAACATCCCATGGATCGGTCTTTGAATCTCCTGTGTGTCGGGTCCACAACGGCACGAATCCGAATCATGTCCGGGTCTCCTGCAACTCGGGGCATCTTGCGACGCACCGATGGAGGCTCCGACGGAGGCGTCCGGGGTCGCGGAGGGTCTCGTTGGATAGAGTAACTCGCCGTGAAAGGCGTGGAGTGCGTTCGCGCTCGCCGACGGCGATCAACGGCATCCCGGGGAGAGTCCGAAAATAGCTCGGGGTATGGATTTGCCGCACAAGCAAATAACCCACATGAATACATGATCTAAAGGACAAAATTAGTTTGGTCAGTGAGATGTGATCTAGGTACAAAAATAGTACTGGGCTTGGAATTTAATGTTGATTACTCCTGTTAGACCCAATTTAAGAAAGGATAGCTTGCTTGTGGGCGTGAATGATATTGTGGAGTGATGCTAAAAGAAGTGGGGGAACCAAAGTGTAAATGTAAAATAGAAAGGAACACTCTAATCCTAACAAAATGAAAATAATAAATTATAGTAAACTAAACAACTAAAAATGAATATAATTTAGCTCTCAAAATCTAGTCCTTACCTCTCCTAACTCCTGCTTACAAGACAATCTAACCACGTCCGGAAGGACAAAATAAATTAAAAATAAATAATAAAAATTAAACAACTACTAATCCAACTAATCAAATTTGGTGGCATTTGATCCTCATCTTGATCTATCTCATCATTTTGATGGTTGTTGGGTTTAGGGGTCCAACTTCAGTCCGTCAGAAAAAGAGGAGGAATGCCAAAATTCATAAAAAGAGACATGGCAGCAATCAAGATGGACTACAGGAAAGGTCCACATATTATTGGAGAAGTCTTTCAATTCTACCACAAAGCAAATAATCAAGAATAATAGGATTAAGGAATCCAATGTACTGGGCGAGTTAATACTAACATATAAACAATTATTAACACCCAAATATGCAGAATTAGAGAGAGAAAGGGGACTCACGCATCGTGGTGTTGCCGTGGCCTGCTGGATCTGCCATTGCTTGGGCGGGCTTCGACGAAGTTGCGGCGAATGTTCTCGGCCATGGAAGGTGGAGGCGGCACAGGGTGATGGGCTGCCGAAATCTTCTCTCCCATCAAAACAACATTTCCAGTCACAAACTCCACCATCATTGAAGAGACAAGAAAAGAACAAAAACTCTTATAATTGCTTGTTCCAGGTTTCGAACAATGACCAACTCCCTTGTATCCTTAATCTCACGCCACTTGGCCACATGGCCTTGTGGAAGTGTGGCAGCCACAGGGGGGGTGGGCTCGGCAAAGTGGGGAGGTGATGAAACTCCGGTGGCCTTGGGAGAAGGCACACGGCCTGGCTACGGGGAGAGGGCGGCTGTGTTGAAAGAGGAGAAGAATAGATAATTAATTAGGGATTAGGTTTAGGTTAGGGTATTATATAAAATGGGTATGGGTTTGAGGATATGGGCTTGACTAATGGGCTTGGATAAATAGGGATATGAAATGCAATAATAATATTGCTAATAAAACACTAATAAAAATAACCATAATACTAATAATAAAATAGATAAGTAATACTAACACAAACAATAATTAGCAATACTAATTACAATAACAATAGAAATGATAATTAACAATTATCACTACCATTAATACTTATTATAAAATAAATAAATAAATTATAATGGCTCCAATAATATTATTCATAAATAATAATAACCATAGTAATGGCAAAATTTCTAGTTAGTAATTAAAATGCTAACAAGTCATAATGGTAGATATAAATGCCAAATTACCATTTAATCTTAAAAATAGTTTGCATATTTAATAATAATAATCACAAGAAGAAGTATTAAATTAAGTTGATTAAAAAAATAATTTGTAAATTAAAATAAATACTTTAGGAAAATGAAAATACAGTATTTCTAATTAGGGATCTTACAATATATGTATGCCTTCAATGACAATCTCTATTATCATACATATATATGATATTTTAATGCTTACTTTACAATTGGTATTCATATTTAAAAGCACAATGTTTATGAAAATAAAAAAAAATTGATCATTATTTTAAATTGGTATCAATATGCTTCAATTTCAAAAATGTTATAAATTTCAATTGGTATCAACATGTTTTTAAAATAATGATTATTTACATTTGGTATCTTAAAAAAAATTGATTGTTTTACAAGAGCTCTGATACCTTTAAAATTTTGTTATATGATATCTTAAATTGGTTTACTAAGATATCTCAAAATTTATTTTATTAAGAAAATTTTAAAAGTTTGAAAGTTCAAAATTTTTTATTTGTATTGCATATATGCAAGGAGAGCTTAACATCTCTTCTACATATAGATTAATGTTGAGTGTATTGTATATTGAGGAGCTTGACAACTCTTCTTTATGTGATACACGTGTGTAGGGGGAGCTTCACATCTTCTCTTATGCATTACATATTATACGTTATGTGAATTAGGGCTTGTCATCCCTCTTTCATGTAATGTATATGTGTAGGGAAGCTAACTTAGCGTCTTCCTCTTCATGAATGTATATCGCATATAACCTATTATTGATTGTTTTGCTTTAACCCTTTTTGATCTCTTTGTTTATGACAAAAAGGGGGAGAAAAATTTGATGATTTTGTTTTTTACCCCTTTGTTGATGATTGACAAAAGGGGGAGAAGAATTTGAGGTTTATATGCATGTTGAGTAATATTTATGTTTATGCATATATGTTTTGTTTGTTTTGCAATTAGGAGCAAAAGATTTAATTTGTTTTATCTCCATTTGCATGCATGTCTATGAGCTTTATTGCATATCTATTCATTTATTTGTTATGCATGAGTTAAGGGGGAGCTTCTTTGAAGCTTTACTTTAATCCATGCATATATAACTTCATGAGTTTTGTCATCATCAAAAAGGGGGAGATTGTTGGCCCAAAGGCCCATCACTCTAGTTTTGATGATGATCAACTCATGTAGTTATGTTTACTAATGATCTTCTGTTTAATTAGTGACAGATTTATGATCAAGATCTTAGTAGGTGTGGAGCTTCAACAAAGGATTTAAAGTCAAGTTTTGGAGCTAGCACCAGTTGATTCACGAGCCTATGCATCAAAACCATATCAAGAGTTGAGCTCATTAGATCGTGTGTGGACCAAGTCAAGAAGATGAGAAGACTTCAAGGGAAGACTTCAAGATCAGGACTTGTGTCTAGGTTTATTTTTATAAGATTTTGTTTTAGTTAAAATGTAAAGGATAGAATAGTTGGTGGATTGCTCAAGTTCATATCACACACACACTTTTGATTTATATGTGTTTTCATAAAAGATTTTTAGTTCTAGAAAAATACCGTTTTGGTTTTTGGTGTTTCAAATATACATGTGTTTTTAACCAAAACCATTTTAGAACTCTCGACCGTTCTGCTGATCTGCTCGACATTCTTTTAGTTTTCTAGTCATAACTTTTGATTCTTATATTCAATTAATATGATTTAAATTGCATTTTAAAGATGACTTTCAGAGCTACATTTAATATTCAATAATCATTTTCTGATTTAAATGTTAAGAATGTCAAATATTGGGTTGAAGTCTGTTCTTGTTCTAAAAATAGTTTACAGTTTCTGATTTGATACCTTTTAGTATTTTATTGATCACTTTCAATTTTGAATTGATATTGATTTGATTTAAGTTGCATTAGAAAGAAGACTTCAATATCTACAACTTTATCCTATATAATTATTCCCAAATTCGAACGTTTTAGACCTCAAAACTGTGCTCAAAGTTAACCCATTGCACACAGGTCGGTCGACCGGGCTGGTCGACCGGAACCAAGGGCAGGTCGACCGCAAGGTCGACCGACGTGAACAGAACCGTGCACGTCTGGCAGTTCAGTGGGCGGGTCGACCGGGCGGGTCGACTGGATGGCGGGTCGACCGGGCGGGTCGACCGGAACTGAGAGCAGTGCTCTCTGTTCTTCTGGGTCGACCGGGCGGGTCGACCGGAGGCTCTAACGGTCGGATTTTTGACCGTTACGGGTCGACCGGCAGCTCTGACAGACCCCAACGGCTATATTTTTTCTGGCCTATAAATTTGGGGGTTTGGTCATTGTTTTGAGCCAAGATTTAGGAGAGCTTTGAGCCAGTTTTTCCCACTCCATTAAAAGAGTTTTCTCCACATATTTGAGAGCAAATATTTCCAATCAAAAGGAAAGTTTTATCAAGAGTGTAAAGTGATTTCTTGAGTTTTTCACCATAGATTCAATCCTTACTTTCTCACAATCACTTGAGCTATCCATTGCCTTATCTATCCATAGGATTGTGTTGTGAGAGTTTGTAATTGGTGATCAAAGTGTTTTAGATCACCAAGAGATTTCTTCTTTGTTCTTTGAGGAGGCGGACAAGTGTGTTCGCGGTGGTTTAGAGTTCTTGTGTGAACTCGGCGGTTTGAGGTGCGGCCTCAGCGAGCTAGTGAGCTTGCGTGTGTACGGGACTAGGGAGTCCGAGGGCTTGTAGGATTTGCGGCACCGGGGAGAGATCCATTGGGATCTTGCATAGTGGAAATCCTTCGTGTGTCGAAGGCGGGAATGTAGAGCAAGTGTGCTCGAACCTCGAAACATACCCTTGTGTTTGCGATTGCTATTTCTCTCTCTATCTCCTTGTTTATATCTTGCATTACTTATCTTGTCTTTACCTTTATATGCATGATATATTCCTTGTGCTCATATTGATATATTGCTTGGGATTGTTGACTAACACTTGTATTCAACCAAGAGAGCCAACGCGACACCTCAACCCATTCAAGGGGAATCTAGAGGAGTTTGTCCAGAGCCCTTCACGGGAAATTCGGCAACACTCTTGTGTTATACGTGGTGTTTAGTGTAAAAGTTTTATTTGGTCATAATTGTTTTTAGCTTCCGCATTATTTGGCATTAAGTGACCATTAGATTAGCTATCACCTATTCACCCCCCCTCTAGGTGAACTTACATGTGTTTGAGTGGCTTTGTGCCTAACCTCTAAGTGTAGAGGTTGTGTTGTATTTGAGAGAGGAGTTATGTACTCCTTATTATTGTATTGCCCCAAATCCTCAGTGGAGGTTCCCTGTGTGGGAAGTCCTATGTGGACGAGTTAGTGAAAATTCTTCTGTGTGAAGGCGGGGACGTAGAGCTGGGTGCTCGAACCTCAAAACAAATTTCGGTGTTTGTGTTTGATCCATTGACTCTAACTGTCTCTCTATTACTTTGTACATTGATTCATAATTGCCATATCATATACATGCTTGTGTTGTTTGTGTGTGCCTCACTTGTGTTTAACCACGAGAGCTTCATATAGCACCTCAACCCTTATTCAGAGGAATCAAGAGGAGTTAGTTCAGAGCTCTTTATCAGGAATTCGGCTACACTCGTTGGTTACATTAAGTGTGTTGCAATTAAGATTTTAATTTCCGCATTTTGTTCATTAGATTAGCCTACACCTATTCACCCCCCTCTAGGTGTACTTACAATTGGTATCAGAGCCTACGCTCCTGATATTAGGTTTCACCACCTAGGAGTGTGATCTTGGTTTTGCTAATCTATAGTTGCATTTACACACTTATTTGTTTACACACACTCATGGACTATATGACCCCTCCTATGTTTGATACTTCCAACATTGTTGTTTGGAAGGCTAAGATGTCCATGTACCTAAAAACCTAGGCTTGCATGTTTTCCTTGCCGCTACCAAGAAATCCTATCTTGGTAATAGCAAGCATATAGAGGCCAATGCACAAGCCCTAACGGCACTTAGAAGCACGCTTAATAAAGAATATCTTTCTATGATTTCTAACTGTGATTCCGCCTTTGCAGTGTGGAACACGTTGACCTCCTCCGAGCTTCAAACGCCCAACTTTGTGGAGGATGAATCTAGTGGAGAATCCGAGCAACAATGCTACATGGTCCAAGGAATGACTTCTTGAGTTACATTCGGATACTCAACTAGATAGTGCTAGCTCTTCTTTTGATGGTCTTGATAGTATGGATGTCGATGCATTAAATGAAGAGCTATCTATTGTTTGTGAGAACCTCCTTGAAAAATATAAAGTTTAAAAAAAAAAACTTATAAGTTAACAAAAGAAAATAAGGATTTATTTTCAAAACTTGAGTTGGCTTTACAAGAGAAGGTTGAGATTTCAAATGAGTGTGACTCTTTGAAAACCTAACTTGAACTTGTTTTAAATGAAAACAAGATTTTGAAAAATAAAAATGATTGCAATGAGATTTTGAAGAAAAATGAGATCTTATCTTCAAAACTTAATTTTGTTGTAAAAGAGAATGATTCCTTGAAAATAAAAATTGCTTCTATTTCAAAGGAATTGGAAATTGTTTCAAATAAAAATGTTTCTTTGAAAAAGGATTTAGATTCTCATGTTTGCCATGCTAGTGTAGCTTCATCATCTAGCTCACCTATTGCATGCTCCACTTTATCTTCTAGTATTAAAAATGATATAAATTTTATGAAGAAAAGTGTTGATTGTTTGGGCTCCACTTTGAGCAATTGTGCTTTGAACCACTCACGTTTGGAATCCATGTTTCGTAAGAAACAAATTCCATCTATGCATGCACACAAACCACGGCATACACATGCTTCTCACGTTCACACCCATCACATAATGTATGCTCATGTGTATACATGTACACATTGTGGACGTAAGGGCTGAAATCACCTAGAGGGGGGTGAATAGGTGATAAGGCTAATCTAAGAACTAAATGCGGAATTACAAAACTAATTTGCAACAACACCTAGTGCAACCAACGAGTGTAGCCGAATTCCCCGTGAAGGGCTCTGGACTAACTCCTCTTGATTCTTCTGAATAAGAGTTGAGGCGCTATATGAAGCTCTCATGGTTAAGCACAAGTGAGGCACACAAACAAGCACAACCAAGCATATAAGAATAAGCAATATGGATGATTGCAAGGCACAACACAAGCATATATATGATATGGCAATATGAATAAATACACAACACAAATAAAAGAGAGAGGGTTGAGAGTCAATAAATCGATGTGTTTCGAGGTTCGAGCACTGAGCTCTACGTCCCGCCTTCACCGAGAAGGATTTCCAATCCACTAGGAGTACCGAACTCCTCTCTCAACTAATACAACCTCCACCGAGGCAATACAAATGGTCTACCGAAGACCGGAGTACCGAACCCCACCAATACAACCAAATCCACCTCACCGAGAGGGATACAAGCACAATCCACCTCTACGAAGAGGGATACAAACACAATCCACCTCTACCGAAGAGGGATACAAATACCAACCAACTCCACCTCACCAAGAGGGAGTAAACCACAACCTCAACCTCTACCAAAGAGGGAGCACCCCACAATCCAAATCAACCTCTACCAAAGAGGGATATCCACAAAGAAAGGGGTTTACAACTTGGTGGTTACAAAGACCACAAACTAAAATTTCCCACAAATAAAGATCCTATAGAATAGGATAGATGATATAGCTCAAGTGGAAAACAAGTGTTTTGATCAAAGAAAATCTCTTGGGAAAATACCAAATAGATATAGAATTTTAGACCAAGAAACTAATTCCCAAAAACCTATTTTCTTTGAAATAAACAAAACACTTTAAAACAAATAAGATGGATCTTTTGGCTCTAAAACACTTTTGAAAACCTTGTAAAAACACTTAAGAATAGGAGAAATTTTTGCTCTGAAAATCTTAGCCAAAATCCCAAAGAGATGGGGCTTATATAGCCTCCAACAAAAAACTAGCCGTTAGGCTAACTTTTCAGCCTAGGCGGCTGGCGGTGGAACGCCCAGTCGACCGCCAACGGTCAAAAAATGACCGTTGGAAGCCAGCGGTCGACCGGTCGGTCGACCGTCAAAAAACAGAGAGCAAAGCTCTCTTGCCCGGTAGACCGCCCGGTCGACCGGCCCAAGTGCCTGTCCAACGTCCACAGCTTGTGCACGTCGGTCGACCGCCCGGTCGACTGACTATGGGGTCCGGTCGACTTGTCGGTCGACCGCCAGAGCCTGTCAGGCAGAAATCTGGGTCAGAAAAACTTGTTAAAAAATATTCTAATAAATCCCATAAATCTTCTAAAATTCCACAAAAATAGTTTTATCATTTTTCATTGATATACAAAATGTGATAAAAATTTCAAGACAAATATAAACATTTTGAACCATTTTTGTGTCTTACAATATTTCCGAAAACCAAAACCTGTATTTTTCCAAACTTGGATTTTTCAATAGGAAATCTGATTTTTCCAATAACTCATTTAAATACAAAAACATGAAACTTAAACACATTTAGGCATGTTGCATATGGACATAAGTCCAATATACATGAAACATATACATATCCATGTTTTGACTTTAATTCCAAATATATGTTTTGTTAAAATACCAAAACTCTAAAACACATGAATAGGTATGTCAAACTAAGTTTATTTAAGATATGAAGCATGCATGTATATAGAACATATCTAATATACATAAACACATGTAAACTTGTTTTGATCTTATCTATTCATGAAAACCAATATCGGTTAAACCAAAAACCGAAAAAATCAATATCCAAAACATGAAACGTGTGTGTATTGTGAACTTGAGCATATCAAACTATCTAATCTTTACACATGAATCTAAAATACAAAACTAAACTAGGATACCTAAGTCTTCTTGACGATCTCCGTCTTCAAGTCGACTCGATCCAAAACTCCAAAACTCCGAGCTTGACTCCAACGAGTGCTATATATGATCTTGATGCTCAGGCTCTGGAAACAACATGTGAAAGCTTCCGGATCACGGAGTTTTGAAGCAATCACCAACTAATATCTTGGTTAAAGATCTGAAACTAAAATCATAAGATTATTAGTACACATAACTACATGAGTTAATCATCATCAAAACTAGAGTGGAAAGCCTTTGGGCCAACAATCTCCCCCTTTTGATGATGACAAAACTCATGGAGTTATATATGCATGATTAAAGTTAAGCTTCAAAGAAGCTCCCCATTAACTCATGCATAGAAGAAAACAACAAATATATGCAATGAATATAAAACATGAGAATACATAGATATGCATAAAACTATGAAATGCATATAAACAGGCTCTTGATGCCAATAGATATGCATAAAACAATAAAAAGTATAAAACATGCTCTTGATACCAAAATAAAAACATGTTCTTTAAATAAAGCTCTTGATACCAATTAAATGTTCTTTTAAATAAAGCTCTTGATACCA
This sequence comes from Agave tequilana, assembly GCA_038442645.1. Lineage (NCBI taxonomy): Eukaryota > Viridiplantae > Streptophyta > Magnoliopsida > Asparagales > Asparagaceae > Agave > Agave tequilana. The sequence goes on along the minus strand of JAVJIF010028893.1, from coordinate 16,626 downwards.
ATTAAACGACAAACTATTAAAAAAATATGTCTCTAGATGAACAAAACATGCATATAAAAACATGCATATAAACTCAAATAATTCTCCCCCTTTTTGTCAATCATCAACAAAGGGGTCACAAACAAAATAAAAAAAATGTTCTCCCCCTTTTTCTCTAAAACAAAAACATGATACAATGAGGGGTGACAAACAATTAAGATACCATTAAAAAAAAAATGTGTCAAAGTAGTACATTTGACACCAATTGAAAGAGAACATATACCAATAGAAAGTAAATAAGACATTGATACCAATTGTGAGAAAAAACAAATAAAATCTTGATACCAATTGAAAGTATTCAAAGAAAACATCTTGATACCAATTGTAAATATTTTTCATTTTGAACATATGATACCAAAATAAAAATAATATTCATCACAAAGTGTGGGAGTAGAAATCAACGGTAAACAAAATACCAATTGAAAGATAAAAATACGAATTTTCTCCCCCTTATGAAATACCAAATAAAACGATGGTCAAATTTATTTGTTATAAGCTTACGCATAAACACATATATGTATGAAAAATTAGATACCAATCGAAATTGATACAATTTGAAGTGAAAGCATACATACACAAAAAATATATGAGTATACAAGAAAAATGTTAATATTGATACCAATTGAAAAAGTCCAATGATACCAATTGAAACAACAATAATATCAAGTGTATATCTCATATAACCTACCACCCAATCATGCTCATGTTTAAAATGATTTTCAATATAAAACATACAAGGCATGGTCTCCCATCCAACCGCCCGTGGAAGGTAGGGATTTTCAAAAATAGGTTTGAAAAATAGTGTATGTTTGAAAAACTCTACCATAACGAAGAATTCCGCAACTAGTTAAATGGAAAAACTTGCAAATTAGTACGAAATCCTTCATGTAAGGAATAAAACAAAATTATATTTCATGAAAAAAAACATGTAAATCACATGGTCACTAAACACTCAAAGTCCATAAAGCCATACATACTCATGAAAATATAATCATGAGAAACATTTAAATGAGTGAGTGCACAAGTGTTATGTGAAACACATAATCATGAAATTTGGCAATAAAGCTCAATATACCTTAAAACATAAAAATCATCAAAAAACTATTTAATCTTCAAGGCATATGTATGTCTTATGCAAACTAAAGTATACATACATATTCAAAACATAACGAGTCCACAAATGTATATGCATGAAGGCTGTGGCTCAAAGGACGTATATGTATAATCAATATTTTAGACAAGATGGACATAAACATGAATTTAAACATATAATCATGAAAAATATGTACAAAGATGGAAATACAAGTTAAATGCATGAATCATCAAAACTAGACTATACTAGCACATCTAATGGGTACAAATAAGCATTCAAGCACAAACATATAATGATCTATTTGTGGCCCACTATATGTACAAGTATATATCCTAGTCTTAATGAAAACTAACATTTAAACAAATATTCAAAATTGAAGCATAAAACGAGACATAAATCAACATAAAAATGATCATTATGTAAATCCACATGCTATTAGAACTATGATATACATAATAGCTAAACAATGGTGAGAACACAATATATGGTCCATATAAATATGGGTGATCTCAAATGCTATACATGCATGTCAATGATTTAATAAACATGGCACATGCATAATGAACAATAAAACAAGACATGCTATGAAACAAAGACATGAAAAGCATGCAAATATAAACGGGAGTTAGAGATCGATACCAAAACCAATGAAAGCACCTCTCTAGTTCTCCAAACCAAGGTGGTCTTCCCACCAAAATTCCCTTGAAAGTGATGCATCCAAATAGTCCTCATGAAGCTCGGAACGCACCCACCTCAAGGCACCAATACTCTCACGTCATGCGAGAGCCCACACCTACATCAAATACAATAGGGGTGGTCTTTGGTACCCATACTCTTTGGGTCCATGGGGGTTAGTACCTTTTTAACCCAAACAAATTTATTTGCTAAATTACAATCATTTATACGATCAAAACAAATTTAGCAAGGTGGCCCTTACGTCCACAATGTGTACAAGTGTACACATGAGCATACATGTGATGGGTGTGTACGTGAGGAGCATGTGTATGCCGTGGAGGGTGTGCATGCAAAGATGGAACTTGTTCCTTTTGAAACAAAGATTCTAAACGTGTATGACTCACAACACATTGGCTCAAAGTGGAGCCCAAACAATCCATATTCATCTTAAGCATGGATATATCATTTTCAATTAAAGAAGGAGTATGACATGCAATAGATGAACTAGGTGAAGCTATCCTAGTATGGCAAACATGTGAATCAATATTATTTTTCAAAGATTCATTTTTCTTTAAACAAATTTCTAAATCCTTGGAAATGGAAGCAATTTTCATTTTTAAAGAATCATTTTCATTAAAATAAAATTAACTTTTGAAGACAAGTTTTCATTTTCTTCAAAATTAATTCACAATCATTTTTAGATTTTAAAAATTCATTTTCCTTTAATGCAAGGTCTAGTTGAGATATCAATGAATCCTTTTCATTAGAAATCTCCTCTTTCTCTTGCAAAACCAACGCAAGTTTTGAAAACAAATCCTCTTTTTCTTTATTTAACTTACAAGTTTTCTTTTTCAAAACTTTATATTTTTCAAGGAGGTTCTCACAAACAATAGATAACTCTTCATTTAAAGCATCGGCATCCATACTATCATGATCATCAAATGAAGAGCTAGCATCACTATCTAATTGGGTTTCCAAGTATACCTCAGGGGAGTCATTCCCTTGGACCATGAAGCATTGTGACTCGAATTCTCTACTAGATTCTTCCACCATTATATTTGGCATTTGAAGCTCGGAGGTGGTCAACTTGTTCCACGCTGCAAAGGCGGAATCAAAGTTAGAAACAAGCAGAAGATATTCTTTGTTTAGCGTGCTTCTAATAGCCTCAAGGGCAAGTGTATTGGCCCCTATATGATTGCGGTTACCAAGATAGCATTTCTTGGTAGCGGCAAGGAAAACATGCAAGCCTAGGGTTTTCAAATACATGGACATCCTAAAATTTCATGTGTCAATGTTGGAAACATCAAACATGGGAGGTAACAAGCAATCCATGAGTGTGTGCAAACGATATACGTGCAAATGCAAATGATAGATTAGCAAACCAAGATCTCACTCCTAGGTGGTTAAACCAAATATCAGGAGCGTAGGCTCTGATACCAATTGAAATCACCTAGAGGGGGGGTGAATAGGTGATAAGGCTAATCTAAGAACTAAATGCGGAATTACAAAACTAATTTGCAACAACACCTAGTGCAACCAATGAGTGTAGCCGAATTCCCCGTGAAGGGCTCTGGACTAACTCCTCTTGATTCCTCTGAATAAGAGTTGAGGCGCTATATGAAGCTCTCGTGGTTAAGCACAAGTGAGGCACATAAACAAGCACAACCAAGCATATAAGAATAAGCAATATGGATCAATGCAAGGCACAACACAAGCATATATATGATATGGCAATATGAATAAATACACAACACAAATAAAAGAGAGAGGGTTGAGAGTCAATAGATCAAACGCAAACAAGAAGATGTGTTTCGAGGTTCGAGCACCGAGCTCTACGTCCCCACCTTCACCGAGAAGGTTTTCAATCCACTAGGAGTACCGAACTCCTCTCTCAACCAATACAACCTCCACCGAGGCAATACAAATGGTCTACCGAAGACCGGAGTATCGAACTCCACCAATACAACCAAATCCACCTCACCGAGAGGGATACAAGCACAATCCACCTCTACCGAAGAGGGATACAAGCACAATCCACCTCTACTGAAGAGGGATACAAATACCAACAAACTCCACCTCACCAAGAGGGAGTAAACCACAACCTCAATCTCTACCAAAGAGGGAGCACCCCACAATCCAAATCAACCTCTACCAAAGAGGGATATCCACAAAGAAAGGGGTTTACAACTTGGTGGTTACAAAGACCACAAACCAAATTTTCCCACAAATAAAGATCCTATAGAATAGGATAGATGATATAGCTCAAGTGGAAAACAAGTGTTTTGATCAAAGAAAATCTCTTGAGAAAATATCAAATAGATATAGAATTTTAGACCAAGAAACTAATTCCCAAAAACCTATTTTCTTTGAAATAAACAAAACACTTTAAAACAAATAAGATGGATCTTTTGGCTCTAAAACACTTTTGAAAACCTTGTAAAAACACTTAGGAATAGGAGAAATTTTTGCTCTGAAAATCTTAGCCAAAATCCCAAAGAGATGGGGCTTATATAGCCTCCAACAAAAAACTAGCCGTTAGGCTGACTTTTCAGCCTAGGCGGCTGGTGGTCGACCGCCCGGTCGACCGCCAATGGTCAAAAAAATGACCGTTGGAAGCCGGCGGTCGACCGGTCGGTCGACCGTCAAAAAATAGAAAGCAAAGCTCTCTTGCCCGGTCGACCACCCGGTCGACCGGCCCAAGTGCCTGTCCAACGTGCACAGCTTGTGTACGTCGGTCGACCGACTATGGGGTCAGGTCGACTGGTCGGTCGACCGCCAGAGCCTGTCAGGCAGAAATCTGGGTCAGAAAAACTTGTTAAAAAATATTCTAATAAATCCCATAAATCTTCTAAAATTCTACAAAAATAGTTTTATCATTTTTCATTAATATACAAATATGTGATAAAAATTTCAAGATAAATATCAAACATTTTGAACTATTTTTGTGTCTTACAAATATTTCCGAAAACCAAAACCTGTATTTTTCCAAACTTGGATTTTTCAATAGGAAATCTGATTTTTCCAATAACTCATTTAAATACAAAAATATGAAACTTAAACACATTTAGGCATGTTGCATATGGACATAAGTCCAATATACATGAAACATATACATATCCATGTTTTTGACTTTAATTCCAAATATATGTTTTGTTAAAATACCAAAACTCTAAAACACATGAATAGGTATGTCAAACTAAGTTTATTTAAGATATGAGCATGCATGTATATAGAACATATCTAATATACACAAACACATGTAAACTTGTTTTGATCTTATCTATCCATGAAAACCAATATCGGTTAAACCAAAAACGAAAAACCAATATCCAAAACATGAAACGTGTGTGTATTGTGAACTTGAGCATATCACACTATCTAATCTTTACACATGGATCTAAAATATAAAACTAAACTAGGATACCTAAGTCTTCTTGACGATCTCCATCTTCAAGTCGACTCGATCCAAAACTCCAAAACTCCGAGCTTGACTCCAACGAGTGCTATATATGATCTTGATGCTCGGGCTCTGGAAACAACATGTGAAAGCTTCCGGATCATGGAGTTTTGTAGCAATCACCAACTAATATCTTGGTTAAAGATCTGAAACTAAAATCATAAGATTATTAGTACACATAACTACATGAGTTAATCATCATCAAAACTAGAGTGGAAGGCCTTTGGGCCAACAAGGGCCACCTAGCTAAGTTTTGTTATGATCATATACATGATTCAAATTTAGCAACTAAATTTGTTTGGGTTAGGAAAGGAGCTAACCCCCATGACCCAAAAGAGTGTGAGTACCAAAGACCACTCCTATTCTATTTGATGTAGGTGTGGGCTCTCACATGACGTGAGAGCGATGGTGCCTTGAGGTGGATGCGTTCCGAGCTTAAAGAGGACTATATGGATGCTTCACTTTCAAGGGAAGTTTGGTGGGAGGACCACCTTGTTTTGGAGACATGGAGAGTTGCCCTCATGGTTTTGGTAACGATCTCTTACTCCTTATTATGTTTACATGCCTTTCATGTTGTTGATTTTTAGCATGTCATGTTTTAATGCTCATTATGCCATATGCCATGCTTATTAGACTATTGTCATACATGATTAGTATTTGAGACACCCATGTTTAATATGGACTTATACCTTTGTGTTCTCACATTTGTTTTAACTAATGTGTATGTCTTAGATCTAATGCATGTTTATATACATAATGATCTTACAAGTTGTGTTTTGATTTCTATGCTTCATCTTTTGATTACTTGTTTGGATGTTAGTTTTTATTAAAACTTGGATATATACTTGTACAACTAGTAAGCTACAAATAGATTATTATATGTTTGTTCTTGAACGCTCATTTGTACCCATTAGATGTACTAGTATAGTCTAGTTTTGATGATTCATACATTTTGACTTGTATTCCATATTTTGTACATGTTTTTCATGTTTATGTTTAACTTCATGTATATGTCTATTTTGTCTAAACTAATTGTTATACATATACATCCTTCAGCCACTTGGCTTCATGCATATACTTTTGTGGACTCGTTATGTTTGGATATGTATGTATACTTTAGTTTGTACATGACATACATATACCTTGAAGGATTTTTAGTTTTGATGATTTTCATGTTTTTTTAAGGAATTTTGAGCTTGATTCCTATTTTCATGATGATATGTTTCACATAACTCTTATACACTCACTTTATTTAACGTTTTCTCATGATTTTATTTTCATGAGTACAATTGTGCTATATAGATTTTGAGTGTTTGGTGATCATGTGATTTATATATTTTTCATGAAATATTTTTGTTTTATCCTTACTTAAAGGATTTCGTACTAGTTTACAAATTTTTCTTATAATTAGTTCATATTCTTCATTATGGTAGAGCTTTTCAAACATACTATATTTTCAAACTTATTTTTGAAAACCCCTACCAATTCAAGGGCGGTTGGTTGGGCGACCATGCCTTTATGCTTATTATTGAAAATTCTTTTAAACTTGTGCATAAAATGGGTGGTAGGAAGTATGAGTTATACACTTGATCTTATTATGTTTTCAATTGGTATCATTGGATCTTTTCAATTGTTATCACTATTGACATTCTTTTTGTATACTCATATATGTTTCTATATATGTATACTTACACTTCAAATAGTATCAATTTCGATTAGTATTCAATTTTTCATACATATATATATGTTTTATTTGTGATTACTATATCTCTATATCTTTGAGCACAAATTTTGGTTATGCTAAGCTTGATCTCTTAAATGACTATTATATTTCAATTGATTATGTTTCAATTGGTATCTTATACAAGCTTATGCGTCATTTTGTTTGGTATTTCATAAAGGGGGAGAAAATTCATATTTCACTTTTCAATGGTTTTGTTTACCTTTCGTATTTTACTCCCACACTTTATGTTGAAAAATGATTGAAAAATGAGATTGATTTTTTTGGTATCATATGCTCCTAATGAAAAATTACTTTCAAATTGGTACTAATCTTTACAATTGATATCAAGATTACCTATATGTTTACATCATTCAATTGATATCAAATTTTTTGGTTGAATCCTTCAACATATTTTATTTACTTTCAATTGGTTTCAATTGGTAAAATATAGTCATGTTTATTTAAATTAAAAACATATGTTTTATTTATTTTCAATTGATATCATGATGCACTAAATTGATATATTTTTTTCAATTGGTATCATAAAGTTTTGATTTGATTTCACCCCTTATTGATATTTTTTTAAGACAAATAGGGGAAGAACATCGTTTTATTGTTTTCTTTGACCCCTTTGTTGATGATTGACAAAAAGGGGGAGAAGTATTTGAGTTTATATGCATGTTTATTGTTTATTTGTAAGTTTATATCAAAGTTTGTTTCATATTGGTATCAAGAGAATTTGTTTTATGTTTTGATGTTTTGTTGATATTGGTATCAAGAGAACATATTTATGTTTTGGTTTATTGGTATCAAGAACTTTTGTTAAAATTTTTATTATTGGTATCAAGAGCTTTTATTGATCATCTTTCAGTTAGTATCAATAATTTTTTATTGATTGGTATCAAAAGCTTTTATTGCTTTTATTGATAAAGTTTTCAATTGAAATTTTTATTGGTATCAAGAGTAATATTTTAAGCTTATATTTTTAATTGATACTTAAGAACATGTTTATTTTAAATAAAAAGAAAAGTAATTTATTTTAAAAATTTGGTATCAAGAGCATGTTTATTTCATTATGCATGTTTATGCATATTCATATTTAGTATTCATTGCATATCTTATTGTTTATTGCTATGCATGAGTTAAGGGGGAGCTTCTTTGAAGCTTAACTTTAATCCATGCATATATAACTCCATGAGTTTTGTCATCATCAAAAAGGGGGAGATTGTTGGCCCAGAGGCCTTCCACTCTAGTTTTGAGATGATTAACTCATGTAGTTATAGTTTACTAATAATCTTGTGAAGTTTAGTGTCAGATACTTAACCAAGATATTAGTAGGTGGTTAGCTTCAACAAAGGTGTTTTGGAGCTTTCACATGGTGATTCAAAAGCCCGAGCGTCAAGTTCATATCTAGCACTCATTGGAGTCAAGCTCGGTGGATCACGTTTGGATCGAGTCGACTTGGAGACGGCGCTCCACAAGAAGACTTCGGTACATTATTTAGTTTATAGTTTAGATCCATTATTAAAGATTAGATAGTGTGATATGCTCAAGTTCACAACACACACACGTTTCATGTTTATTGATTTTTGGTTTTTGATTTAACCGATCTTGGTTTTCATAAATAGATTGAATCAAAACAAGTTTACATGGTTTAATGTATATTAGATTTGATCTATATACATGTATGTTTCATATTCTTAGAAAAGCTTATTTTGATAACCTATTCATGTATTTGGGTTTTGTATTTAAACAAAACTTATTTTCGGATTTAATGTCAAAAACATTGATATGTATCTTTATATGTATATTGGAGTATATCCATATACTATATGCTTCAAAGTTGTTTAAATATCATGTTTTTGTATTTATATGAATTTTGGAAAAATCAGATTTCCATTTGAAAAATCTAAGTTTTGGAAAATACGGTTTTTGGTTTTCGACAAAATTTCTATGTTACAAAAATAGTTCAAAATGTTTGTAACATGGTTTGATTTTTACTCAAATATATTTGTATATCAAAGTATTATACTGAAACTATTTTTGTGTATTTTTAGAGATTTTATGGGATTTATTTGATAATTAAAAACCCAAGTTTTAAATCCTGAAATTGCCCTGCCAGGCTCTGGCGGTTGACCATGCCGGTCAACCGGACCAAGAGTCGGTCGACCGGACCAGTCGACCGACGTGCACAAGGACGTGCACGCAGGCTAGCTTGTTTGGCCGGTCGACCGAGCGGTCGACCGACTGAAGTCAACCCACTCTCGGGTTGTCTCGGTCGACGGGCGGTCGACCGGCCAGAAAGCCGTTGCTCTCTGGTTCTGGGTGTGGTCGGCCGGCAGGCTCAGCGGTCGATTTTTTGACCGTTGGCCGGTCGACCGTAAGGCCAATCTGGGCCTTTTCTTCTGCCAACGGGCAGATTCCAAATGGGAGTATAAATTCCCCATTTGAGAGCTATTTTTAAAAAAAAGATTTTAGAGAGAAAAATTTCATACTCCTTATGTGTTTTTCAGCAAAAAGTTTTTGGGTTCAAAATTCTTATTCTCTATTTGTTTTTAAAGTGTTTGTTAATTCAAAAAAAATAGTCTTTTGGGAATGTTTTTGGTCTAAAAATTCTATATCTATTTGGAGATTTTCCCAAGTGATTTTCTTTGTTAAAAACACTTTGTTTTCTCACACTTGAGCTCATCTACTATCCTATCTATTAGGATCTTTGTTTTGTAGGAAAAGAAATTAGTTTGTGGTTGTGAAAACCACCAAGTTGTAAATCCTCTTTATTTGTGATATCCCTCTTGTGTAGAGGTTGATTATTGGAGTGGTGGCTTTGTGCCCTATCCCTCTAGTGAGAGGTGATTGGTTGTTTGGCTTTGTGCCCATCCCTCAAGTGTGAGGTGATTGTGTTTGAGTGGCTTTGTACCTAACCTCTAAGTGTAGAGGTTGTGTTATATTTGAGAGAGGAGTTGTGTACTCCATGTTATTGTATTGTCCCAAATCCTCAGTGGAGGTTCCCTGTGTGGGAAGTCCTGTGTGGACGAGTTAGTGGAAATCCTTTTGTGTGAAGGCGGGGACGTAGAGCTGGGTGCTCGAACCTCGAAACAAATCTCAGTGTTTGCGTTTGATCCATTGACTCTAACTGTCTCTTTATTACTTTGTGCATTAATTCATAATTTCCATATCATATACATGCTTGTGTTGTTTGTGTGTGCCTCGCTTGTGTTTAACCACGAGAGCTTCATATAGCACCTCAACTCTTATTCAGAGGAATCAAGAGGAGTTAGTCCAGAGCCCTTCACCGGGAATTCGACTACACTCGTTGGTTACATTAAGTGTGTTGCAATTAAGATTTTAATTTCCGCATTTTGTTCATTAAATTAGCCGTACACCTATTCACCCCCTCTAGGTGTACTTACACCCTCGATACTTCCGTTATAGCATTGGCTCTCTGGGTCGAATCCACAGGGACGGGAGGTGATAGAAGCATTAACAGTCTCTATTCATGTGTTATGTTAACAATTCTTCTTTGTTAAAGAATTAGAAAAAGAAAAGGAAAAGAAAAGAAAAGGAAATCAAGCATGTCGTAGGCGAGAAGATGCAATGAAAGCTTCGAAGAAAACAAAAGAGGAGTGGTTTGGAAAATAAAATAGAAAAGAAGATGAAATAAAGATGAACTAAGAGGATGGTAAAAATAATGATAGAAAAAATAATAAAAGAGTTTAGAATTGATTTTTAAAACAAAGTAAAATAAAACTCATGGCTACTAACTACCAATTGCTCCACTAACCATGCTAACCTCTTAGTGATAGCTGCCTCACTGTTTTCCATTGATTTAGCAAAGGGGAAAACTTACAAAAAAAAAATGTCGAGGAGCTAAATTACAAGTAACACAAAGATTACAAGTAGATCTCCTCTGAGATTCTGGAGAAGTGTGCCGATAGGAGTCTGGTCAGCGTGTGACCACTTTGTCCCTTTGACGATGCGATCGATGGGATTCCCTTCTCGCCTGGTTCGGGGAATCGGAGAACAGAAGGTTGGTAGAACCCTCTTATACTTCTCAGACTGCCTCCACTTGGGAATTCCTTCTCACCTGGTTCCGGAGATTCCTTGAGAGGAAGATCTTAAGGTATCAGCACCCTGATTAGAGAAGCAGTTCTCTGAACTCTCTGAATTCTTGAAAGCAAGAGAATAGATCTCTGTTTAGCCGTCTCTCTTTCTGTGCGTGTGTTTATGCGCCTCTTACGTGCCGTCCCTCTCCGTGTACCCCTGATGGGCTATTTATAGGGAGAGCAGGGGTATAATTGTCCCTTGAAAATCTGAAAATAGATTGAGTCAATCTGTTTAAATCTGGAAAGTAGCCTTGCTGCGAGGCTAGAATCGGCTTCTGCGAAGTTAGGAATAGCAGGTAGCGTCGATCTCCTGATCTGTTTTGATTCTTTCCAAATAATTGAAAGATCTCCCCTGATCTTCTTACTTGTTTTAGGAGAGTCATGAGATTACGGTAAACAACTACCCAATTTGATCTCAATTTGATCTTGATTAGATTTGATCTTGAAGATTTGATCTCATCTGGAGATTTGATTGGTCAAAGGTTGACCATAACAGACCCACAGCGGAGCTATCACGTCGAACTCACAGCGGAGCTGGAAGGAGCATCTGGCGAAGTTAGAAGAAAGCTCTTCAGCGAAGCTGGATAAACATCGTGGCGAAGCTACCATCCTTCTGCGCGATTACGTGTATGGCTTCGAGTGAAGCAACTCTCTGCAGAGTTAACTGAGCACTTCAGGCGAAGCTGTAAGTTAGCTCTCCGATAGAGCTTTGAACGGCTTCAAGGCGAAGTTGGACAAACTTAGCCTTTGAGGCGAGGCTATCCCCTTGGGCTCATGCGATGCTAAGTGTTGAGTTATCTTAGTATTTTAGACCTGCTTAGGTCTCTTCAAAGAGGATCTGGGCTCACTGTCTGCTTCACTGAATCAGTAGAGTCCAAGTTGCTGATTTGCCCCTCGAAAATGGGTACAGAACTGGTCGTCAGCTTGTCTATCACTTGTCTTTTTAAATGTCAACAAGTTTAGACATTGTTCAGGCCAGTCAGGAATCTTGTCTTTTTTAGAGTGTCAACAAGACCCCCTTCAAAGTTTTCGAAAGTCTGCAATGGAATGGGTCAGGCTTCGAAATACTTTGAATTGCTTTTATTGATGATATGTGAAGTACGAACATCGCCATGGTGGTTGAGTTCAGCTTCGCTTTGCTTCCGGATTGGAATAAGTTCGCCGAGAAATCGTGTAGATTCGTGATTCTAGATAATTTCGCGTCTGAGTAGCTCCGCGTCTGGGTAGCTCCGCAGCTGGGTAGCTCCGCGTCGGGGTAGCTCCCGAAGTAGATTCGCTTCCAATTGGTCTTAGAACGTCGTTCTTTTCCTAAAACTAACTGCTTTCGGCTAGTTACGAGAAGGATTATTTCCTTTCCCGAAGTTAAAATAACTTCTCTTGCATTAACGAGGGAGATCATTCCTTCTGCATGCATTTCCGAGGGAGACTATTCCCTTTCTTAAGGCTCAGTAAATGCCTTAAATTCGCTCGCACTTCTAAGCTTGAAGCAGCAGCGGTGCGATCAGGCCATGAGGCCTATAAATAGGACACTTGAAGTCCTCTACAGAGAAGCAGTCTGTTGTTCATGACCTCTCCTGCTTGTTCAGAGAAGTATACTCAGATCTCTGAAATAGTGGGGGTGCCCACTCTGGTCATTAACCGGCCAAGAACTGGTGAGTTTCGGTTATCCAGAGATTTTACCAATGAACTAATGACTTTAAGGAGTTTATCTCCCTTAATTTAGCTTATCGGCTGCCTCAGGATTGATTTCCCTTGTTCTCCATTTTGTATCTGACTGATCTGCAGAGAAGGGTTTCAGCCCTATTTCCCAGCTTCCCCGCGAAGCTATCATTTTCGCTTGATCAAAGAAAGATCATTGCATGCTTGCCTGCTAAGTTCGCCATATAGGAAAGGATTGGGACTTAGTCTCTTCAAGGTTGAGCCAGTCTTGCCATTCAGTTGGGGTCACGACTGCGTCCCTCTGGATCAGTCTGGTTTAGCCGTATAGGCAAGGCTAGGACTTAGCTATTTTTAACGCTCCTTCAGTATAACTGTCTTAGGCAGAGTTAAGACTTGGCTTACGCTGAGCTAGCCCATCATTACTGTGCAAGTGAGGCTATCTTCTGCTTAATTGAAATCCATCCTTAAATTGCAACTGAATCGGATATAAATTGCTTCGCCCCAAAGAATTTGCCTTAGCGTGCCTTGCTTGCATATTTTCTTCGTTTTACTGCTAACCTGTTTTCAGTTTGCATTGCAGTGAGCTATGCTCGCCAATCTTTTGTTTTGATGAAAGAGACCAGAAAGTTGCCTCTTGCTTTTCCAGTTGAAACTTTAAATCCTAAGTAGGAGGAACAACTGGGGCAGCAGATGTGTGTTCCCAGAAGAGGTTGGCAGTCGCTTATCCAAGATGATCCACTTCGAGGTGGGGCTGGTAGTCGCTTATCCGAGATGATCCACTTTGGGAAAGCGGACGTCACCTGTAAGGTCTCGGATCCTTCCTTTGCCAATTTAAGGAAGATCCAGCTTTCTGATGGCAACTGGTCCTTCGCCAATTTTCATCAAAGAAGATCTAGCTTCTTGATGGCAAAATCTGTCATTAAGCGAAGGATTACGGCCTTGTGCAGGAGGAAGGCTTTTCGTGTCCAGTTGGTTTGGCTTGGAAGTAGATAGGACCACTTGTATGCCTTTGGAGCAATGATTCGGTTGTATGAAAGACCACTTTGATGTAGCGTCAATGTATCTTCCCTTTTGAATCAATAAAAGTTTATTTTGTGCTGTTTATCTGCTTTGTTTCTCCTTCTTTTTGACCCGAGAACACCTGGAGTGGACCGACGGAGCTAAACTTCCTGTGAAGTTAAAGACAGAATCCTATCTGAATCAGGAACGAGCTTCCAGCGAAGCTGGCATGAATTTTCTGCGAAGTTCGAGCTCTCAGCGGGGTTAAGGTTCATCTTTCGGTGAAGTTACTCAAACGTTGCATGAAGTCGATGCTGAACTCACGGCGGAGTTAGCCCTTGGTGGGGCTGAAGTAACGCTCTTGGGAAGGCGCTTTAGGTGCCGTTTCAAATTAATTTGAAATGACTGCCTGCGCTCCTTTCGAGGAGGCGGAGCTTTAGGCAGTCATCAGCCTATAAAAGCCTGATCGGGTTGAAAGAGAAGGTACCACTTCTCTTTGAATTTTCAGAGCACTCTGACTCTTTTCTTCTTCTTCCTCCTTCGTTTGGAATTTCAAGAACTTCTTTTTCAGTTCTCCGATGGCTCCCAAAAGACGGGCAGGAAAAGAGGTAGCAACCTCTACGACGGAGGGTCCTTCTCCTCCTCCGGTCATCGAATGACCTATTGTGGGCAGGGATCTTTCCCTTTTGATCAGAGATTTTCATCTCTCTTTTAAAGCCAATTTCTGGTTATCTTTCGATGAATCCAGAGCGATCAATCATGATCTCATGATCTTAAGGATTCCATTCCCTGAATTTTCCTTGATTTCTTGATTGGGAATCTTAGAATCGAAGGGTCTCTTCTTCAAGCTTCTAGGCGAAGCTATCCCTTAGGCGGTTCACATCCTATTGAATGATAGGGTGCGAAGCTAACCTTTGGAGTGTAACTGAAAAGGACCTTAATGCCCTTAAAATAATCTTTAGGCAATAATACCTTTCTGACGAAGTTAGCCCCTGGGGCTTTGTCGCATTCTGTTGTTCGAGGTCAAGCTTCCAGAGCGAAGCTAACACTTGGATATTTTTCTTCATCCTGCCTTCGTGTGGAATGCGGAGTTACGCTGCAACTGCGAAGCTAAGCTTCGGGGTGAAGTTATCATTAGGCCAGCTTCGCTCGGAGAGCGAGGCTATACCTTAACTTAAATTGCATTCTTGTTTTAGCTCTTGTTTGGCTAATGAACTAATCATAGTTTCTCCTTGTTCTTGTAGTGCACTATAATCCTGATCCTCTGAACAGTCTCTTGGGCACAGCCAGGGGGCTGGATGGCAACGTCAGCCTGCAGTTTCAAGGGCAGGCTTCACTGTTCAGCGAGCGAAGCGCTCCTATGCGGGATCACTTATTCATGGTGGGGAACAGCGCACCATGAGGAGCATCTTAACTACTGCTCCCCTTGAAGATTCTGACCGAAGAATCTATTGAAAGCCCAGCTTCATGCTCGGAGATGCAGCACCTGACAACGATCACAAGCTGCTAGCCGGAGAAGGGCAGTGGATTTTTAAATTGGATGCTAAGAAGTACTCTCTCCCATCTAGCAAGCGGCATTTTCCCTTGTCCTTCTTTCAATGCGTTACGAGGGCTCGAAAAATGCAGTGGCAAGTAACTCGGACTACTGACTCCGTTCACGTAGGGAAGTTAATAATTCCGTCTCCCGGTTACATAAGGGCGGGTCCTCCTCGCTGCATATTGGGTCTCCACCCTGGGGATGTACTTCCCGACATCCCAGTGGGAGAAAAACCCCGCGGTGGCTCAGACCTTTGGAAATCAGTTTTTTAAAGTTTGTGACTATTATCTAGCCACTGATTTCAGGACTCCAGGGTGGATTCACCCTCCCAAGGCATGTGGAGGGACTTGACTCTATATGTCCTTGCTCATTTTGAGGAGGATCTGAAGAGGCTGGGACTTTATGAGGCCGTCAGGGCGACCTGTTATGGCATTCAGATGAGCGTAGCGAACTTCTACACCATTTGAGTTATACTGCCCGGCTACAGGGGCCTTCTTTACCCCTGTTGGCGAATTGGGTATGGCTCTGCACGAGATGTGGGAAGTCTCTGCTCTACCTTTGGGGTCTCTCCCATATGAAGAATATTTCCCATGCGAGGCGGAATTGACACTTCTGGAGAAGCAGGAGCCCGCTTTGCTTGAGACCTACCGGGAATTGATGTGTCACCTGTACATTTGCTCCAGCATGCATGGGAGCAGTAAGGGAGCTTCATGCAGTTTGAAGAGCTGGGGAAATTATTTGTTCCCCGACTTGGAAGGTACTCCTGAAGTGGCTCATTGTGGAGTTGCAGATGAAGACATCTTTCGCCGGATGCAAGAGCACTCTCAAGGGGATTTGATTCTGGAAGAAGATGACGGACCCTATGAGAAAGGCGATATTCTTCGGAGTTTCCACCACCTGGCTCGTCGACCGACGTCCCGGAAGGCACTTCTAGCTGGTTTCTTAACGGTCTGGTTGAAGAGATGTGTGGTGCCATCTTGTCTGGCGATTTCATTCATCCGACTGTCTTATTGCCTGCCGTTCGTCTAGTCCGTGGTCGTTATCTTGGACTTCTTCTAGCCATGAGTGCTGTATTCAGAGAGGCCTTCGTGCATTGACGGAGGCTTTCTATAGGCCACCAATAACGAAGCGGGGAAAGGGGACTATCTTGCCTCGCGACAGGCCAAACCCCAGAATAGGTTTGCCATATATTTATTTAATGGCATGGTTCCCCCTTCACTGCCCTTCCATCATCCAAGCTGGAGAGGAGCCCCCAGAAGGTGTTCGAATGGCGCTTCTCCGTCGATTCGAGGGATGTTCCTGGTCAAAGACTTATGTGGCTGCGGTCCGTAAGCTGCTGTG
>JAVJIF010028892.1:0-64817 GCA_038442645.1 Agave tequilana | reverse complement strand
TGAAGGATCTGGGGGTTGCTGATGTAATTTTAGGAATTAAATTACTAGAACACCAGATGGAATCAGTCTATCTCAATCTCACTACGTGGATAAGATGATAGAAAGATTCAAGGATCATGGATAAAAGAGAATACAAATCCTTTTCTCCCACACGTCCACCTTCATAAGAATACAGGAACTGGAATACGCCAGTTGGAGTATTCTCAGATTATCGGAAGTCTAATGTATTTAATGAATTGCACTAGACCCGATATTGCTTACGCTGTAAGCAAGTTAAGTAGATATACTAGCAACCCTAGTGATCTACATTGGACCGCTCTACTACGAGTATTGGGTTACGTATCACATACCAAGGAATATGCCTTGAGATATGGAAAGTATCCTCCTGTACTGGAGGATACAGTGATGCTAATTGGATTGCAGATTCTGAGGAATCAAAATCAACTAGCTGATACGTATTTACTCTAGCAGGAGCAGCGGTATCATGGAAATCTTCTAAGCAAACATGTATTGCCCGTTCCACTATGGAATCGGATTCATCGCCTTAGATAAGGCTGGAGAAGAAGCTGGATGGCTTCGACAATTCTTAGAAGATATACCGTTATGGCAAAAAGCCAGTGCCCGCTATATGTATACACTGCGATAATCAAGCAGCTATATCTAGGGCACAAAATGTGATATACAACGGTAAGTCTAGACATATTCGTCGTAGACATAATACCGTGAAGCAGTTGCTCTCAAATGGAATTATCTCTATTGACTTTGTATCGTCAAAGGATAATTTAGCGGATCCGCTTACTAAAGGTTTAAGTGGAGAGCATATAAACTGCGCATCGAGGGGAATGGGTCTAAAAGCCTAACCTTACCGAGTCAGCTTAATGGAAACCTCACTTAGCGACTGGAAATCCCACAGACTAAGTTCAAGAGAAAAACTAGTTATGATTGACTCAGCAAGTAAGCACTTGGGAGCTTGACTCCAATCCATTCCTATGGTGCACATAAGTGCTTTTCTACAAGTGGGTTAAGGATAAGCTTAACGCTTTTAATGATGCCTATATCTTGTTACTAACACGTGGAGTAGAGTAGACTACTCTTAATAGGTCCATCACCTATGTGAGTATAGAGTTGGGTTGGCTCTTTGGAATCTCTATGGAGGCTGTTATTCCCTAAAGATACTCTCTGAAACTAAGAATGTCCAGGGCCAAAACGAACACAACAGAGAACCAAAGTTGATTTGGAAAGTCACTGTGTGAAGCTTGTTGACTTGACTTACACTAACGGCTAATAGTTCAAGACCTAGTTCACTGATTAGCCAGTAAGTCCGATAAAGCTTTCGCTATGGAAGGTTCAAGACCTAGTTCACCTATCCTTATACAGTTTCACATAAAGTGACGCCTTTGGTCAAGGAAACGCAAACATAAATGCACAATCAATGAACAAATCGCAGAGAAGGCAAGATCTAACGAGGTTAGGCAATTTGTCTACATCCTCAGGGCACACAAAAGAAGATCTTATTCAATTAATCAAAGTTACGAAAGGGAATACAACTTTACAGCTTGCACACTCACAAACTAGGTTACAAAACCTCTATTTATATCCAATGGGGGGGAGATGAACAAAGTAAATCATTAAATTCGGGTTCACAACAGACCGACCCGAACTTCAAATCGCCCAGCACTCTGAAGACGTCCAAGACCCCCTACGTCTAGAAATTTGAGGCCATACTCCCGACTAGGTCTAGAACTCTGAGGCCATACCCCGACCAGGTCTAGAACTCTCATACTCCGACTAGGTCTTCAGACTTCTCCGAGACTGAGTTGCTATCACTCCGAATTCACTCTCAATCTCCGAGTTTCATTCTTCTCTTTATACATTTTTGGGGCTCCCCGCCTTTTTTCAGCCCCTGGCGACTTGACCGCACAGGTCGATCCGTGTAATAACTCTGTGTAGGATGGAACTCCATTGAGGCGGCAAACGAAATCTCCAATTTTGATATTCTCTTTACAGAATCTTCATGGTGATATTATAGACATGGTTGTCGAGGATGAGATTGAAGCTTGGTGGGATAAAACTTCAATCATAACAATTAATAAGCATGATTGTAGTCGAGATGTTGGAGAGCAGCACGGTGGTGGTAGACAACCGGATAAGATCATCAAGCTTTTAATCACAAGTGCAACATCATATGGAGTCCACATGGGGGAGAGGTAGGCAAAGAAAGCAATCTAGAGATCACTGTTACATTTGAGACAAGAAGCACCTTCTTCCATAGACCACCGGCGGAACTTCATCGCAAAATGTAATACCCCGTTCCCGGAATACGTACTTAGTTGCGTATTCAGATTTTCGGTCGTATTTTTTCGATTTTGTTTCCTGTATTTATTCTGTATTATGAATTCCTATATGACTGTTTTGTCTTGGATTTGGATTCGTGGATTCGGAGTCAGCCCTAGTCTGAACCGAAGGCCCGATCTAGAGTATTACTCGATTTAGACATTCTGATAGTTAGAATTGACCGATTTTAGTTTAAATGTCATTTTCCAATATTATATAGTTTCTATGATTTTCTAGATTTTTCTGGAATTAAAATGAAAGTCTTCAAAACCGGTGTCGACCAGTGCCGCTGATCGATTCCAGGATTTTTTTATTTCACAATCAGCTAGGAATTTCTAGAAGGTCCTTTAGGCATTATTCCTTAGAATCCTATTTTCTACCTACATTCTTTTTCTGAGGATTTATGAATTTATGAAAATTCCACCGGAGTTGGTAGATAACTGGTTCCGGGATTTTTAGTTTCAAAACTATAAAGTATTTCTTAAAACGGATTTCACTATGATACTTAGGATTATATTCTGGATTTTTGATAATTATTTCGGTCATTCCGAGATACTTGAATTTCGGACGATTCCGGCGTTTTCCGTGATGTTTTCCGTATCCACGACTTAACCTGGGAACTTGTCTTTCCAATAGTTTTATTTCCTAATGTCCAAGAGAAATATCTTCTCCCTTATGTTTCTTTCCTTTTTCCTTTCCTTTATTTCTTTCTCCACAACCAAAGCATTTCCATTTTCCAAAAATCCGTTTTTCCTCCAAAATTTCCACCAACTCCACCTACCCCCATTAAATGCATCCCTTTTCTCTCTCTACCATGGCGGCCAAGTGGCCTAGGGGGTGACACCCCATGCTTCCCTTATTTGCACAAAGCCCCTTCCCACCTACACAAATTGCAACCCCTTCACAAAATCAAAACCCTATTTAAACTTTCCTTTACATTTCACTCCACTTTCTTCTCCACTTCAACAAAGAGAAGCTCTCACCAACTCTCTCATTCTTCTCCACCTCAACCCTAATTCCAAGAACTCCACAAGATCATCTTCTCCAACTCAAGCAACATCTACTTTTGGATTTAGGCCATCATCTCCACCTTGGGATCTTTTCAAGAACATCAAGCTCCAAGTAAACCAATCCAAGTGAGTATCTTACTCACCAAGACTAGATAACTCTTTTACATACTTGTGATGGAAATTCTTGTACACTTGTCCATAAAAATCCTATTTTTAGACCATCAAACCCAACAACTAGACTCAGTTCTGTACCCTGTTTACGATCACGATTAGTCGACTTGACCTAGAACCTAGTCGACTAGAATCCTTAGCTGAAACTTAGTTTTCCTGGAAATCACAGATTTAGTCGACTTACCCTTTTATTAGTCGACTAACCTTTTCTGGACACAAACTTCAACTCTCTGGAAACCACTACTAGTCGACTCCTGAATTACCCTAGTCGACTAATCCTACCTGAACCAAAACCCTAACTCTCGGCCCTAGTCGACTCATCATAAATATTAGTCGACTTAAGACCCCTAGTCGACTACTCCTACTACTCTAGTCGACTTACCTTTTCCTGGATCAAAACCTAACTCTCTGTATCCCAGATTTAGTCGACTTACGTATCCGTTAGTCGACTTATGTTCACTGATTAGTCGACTACACCTCCATCCTAGTCGACTGACATTTCCTGAAACCGAATCCCAACTCTCTGGAACCCAGTTCTAGCCGACTAACTCAAACTGTTAGTCGACTAGTGACCACTATTAGTCGACTACCCTTCCACCTAGTCGACTAACTTTGGCCATCTGTCTTAGTTGATTTCCTTCTTGAATACCAACCATTCCTCTAGGCTATATCACATCTTAGTATTGTTTGACTTGTATCTTGACCAACATCATCTTACCTCTTCTCTCTTCCCTCTCCTCTTCACTCTATATGATTATATCACAGGTTATGGCGAGTCCCGGAATTCAGTGGATTGCGGTATTTCGGCGTTTTGGTGATGTAGGCGAGTAATCTCACTTGCTCTCGCTGTCATTTGAGTTTTCCTATTTCGTTGGTTCGATAAGTATTTCAACCATATTTCCATTTCATGTTTACATGTCTTTCACTACTTTGTATATTATGCGTGGCCGACCCTTCGTGGTCGTTGGATTCCGCTTTCTTCTATATTACCACTTGTCATACCATTACTTTAGACTTGTCAATTGCATGCTTCCTTTTTAACACATGTATATCACTGACATCTGGTATATTATCACCTGACCACCTGACATGCTATTATTTGACCAGACCCTCTTGTCATGACCTGGCTTACCTGACTGTTATCAATCTCTTGGTATGCATGTTACTTGATATACATCACCGCTTATCATGCTATCTCTTGACACCAAGCATGATACACCGATTCTCATAATTATCATGATAAAGGAAATGTAGTAACTGATTACCGTTATGTACTGACCACTGTTATGTATTACTGTTATGATATGACTCATTCCCGAACTCTGATAATTATGTTAATAAGCGATAAAATGGACAACTTGTATGGGTATGGGAGGAAGTGATGGATGCCGGAATGATACCTTGCTTATAGTGACGGAATTAAAGTATATATATATTACATATATATATATACAATGGTGGAAGTGTTTTGATATTACTGATTATACCTACCGTTCCAGGGGTATGGACTACTATAAGAAACTATCAGTTCTCCATCGGCTTCCGTTAACAACCTTGGCTAGCTATATATGGATGTATGTGAGTTGGCCGTACACCGAGCCACATACCTAGATATATGGGTTAGACGAGTAATAATAATAATAATAATATTAATAATTGATACTGTCATGGGTATTGTTATGATTCTTGATATTCCAGTCATGTTTCCAGTTGTGATACTTATCATGATTTCCTTGATTCCAGTGATGATTCCGGTCTTAACTATTACTTGTTCCTGCTTTGGATTTATGTTGTACTTATTATGCATCCCCGTTATGACTATCATATGATTTGCATCTCTGATTCTATACGCTTGGATATTTCTGTGGCATGAGATAAAGGTATATAGATGAGGGTTTCCTTGTTTGATTATTCCTTCGATGTACTAGTCTCATGGGACCGTGACCTAAGCGTATACAATCACTTTTGCTCATGATCTGCTTTATCCTGGATTTCCTGTTTTATGGATATTATGTTATACTTGTTCATATACATTTCACTTGTGTTCTAACCCTCCTGTCTTTCTGTCTTGACACTTGTACTCATCCTGGCCGCCACCTGGCATTATATCATACTCGCCTGGGGAGTTTCACTGACTCCCCTGGATTCTCATGTCCAGGTCCTGGAGCCGGAGCGTGTGGATTTCCCCCTTTGCTGCTCAGAGTAGCGCAGCGGTGGCGTGGACCTCCAGCCGACCTTTCAGAGCTCCATCCTTCCAGGCCCCCTGTATGCCTCCCGAGTTTCCTCTTAGCAAACTCGTGAGTGCCCTTTTTTCTATTCATACTTGTACATTTCCTTGTATACCTGTATGTGAGCTTCCTTTTGTACCATTCACATATGTATATCTTTTGTACTCTCGCATTTGCGCATATCTGTGATGTATACTATTGTAATATTCATCACCGCTGGTGATAACTCTGTGATTGTATATATATATATGTGTGTGGAATGTATAATGCACCATATGCTTCCGTACTCTGATTCTTGTCTGTACTGATGCTTAGCGTATATACGTGGGGGCACTTTCTGACCTGCGTATATACGTCGCAGTGACGTCCCCGTATCAGCGGGATCGGGGCGTTACACAAAACCTTCGAGATAGTAAGTTGTGTCAACCTCGCATATGTTACGAAGACTATCAGTGAAGGGGAACTCACCAAGAAGGTTTTAGGACTGAGACGGACTGGCCTCCAGTCCCAAGTCTTGTCCAAATGGATGGAAGCGGCGTTGCAAGGCCCGCGGAAGAGGTGGAGCTGGAAATAGAGAGGTTACGAATTTCGTGATGGAGAGCAAGAAGATTGTTCATGATATCAAGGTGAACCGTATGTCTAGCAGGTCGTAAAAGGAAGCCATTGCGAGTTACTCAAGCAAAAAGGAAATGAAGATGAGGGTGATGTCAGGAGAGAGTGTAAAATCTTATTGATAGAATTTTTAAAACTCATTAGAGAAGATAAGTCAGAGTTGGGAGTTCAGCGGTGTGCCCAAGAAGATGAAGTACGGCTGAAGACAGAGACCATCGACCTACCGTGCACAAACATGCACGTTGGGAGAAAAGTGTGTAACCACCAGTTTTAAATATATGTATCACCATAATAGTACTTGATACTGTATATATATTTGATTTGACCTTCCTGATAGTCAGACTGATACGGTTTTAGCTCTAGATATCATTTATTAATATTTTAGATTTTTCATAATTTTTTGAAATTTTCTAAATTATTTTGAAAAATCTTCGATTTCTGTGTCGACAGATACTGATAATCGACTCCATGATTTTTAATTTACAAACAGGATTAAATTTTAAAAATCTACTCTCAAATTATTCTTTAAATTATATATTCTATTTTAATTTATTTTGAAGATTTTTCTGAATTAGTTAAAAATTCGGCTGAACTAGTATCCACGGGTATCGGTGATACATTCTAGGATTTTTACATGCAAATCAGACTAAATTTCTTGAATCCGATTTCATATTTTTCTTAATGTAATATTCTTTATTTTACAAAATTTTCGGAACCGTTCTGAACTGGTCAAATTTTGACCTGCTTAAATAATATTAATTTATTACTTTTCTTTTCTTTTCTTTTCTTGTCCTCCAATTATCTTCTTTCTCCTCCATTAAGCTAGCAACTTCTCCATTGACTTTCCCCCTTAACTGACCTCCCTCTAATTTAAATCTCTCTCTCTCTCTCTCATTCTCTAATTCTCTCTATCTCTCTCCAATTAACCCTTCTATAATCTCTTCTTCTATCCTCTCTCCACCACCCAACACCAACCACTGGGCCCCTTTACCTCTGGCTACTATCTCCAATGACCCTGGCCAGCCAACCCCACGCCGTCGACCAGCCACGGCGACCATCTTCCTCTTTTTTCATCTTCTCCGTATCAATTTTCTTTCTCTTCAATTTTACAGCCCGATCTCCACCCAATTTCCCAAAAATCCCCATCATTTCACACCATCATCAACTCCATCATCACCACCCATCACCACCATTTCCCTAACTTCACCACCAAACCATCTTCCTCTTCCCAAATCATCACCCATCACCACCCCACCTCTTCACTCACCACAACCAACTCTTCACTTCCATCACCACCTCCAACTTTCACCCCCCACCATCACCACCCACATCTCTTACCATTTTCCTCCTTTTGGCCGCCGCTCTCCTCTGGCCAGGCCGCCCATGGCCAGCCGAGCACCACCCATGGCCGGCTAGGCCCAGTCGACTACCTCCCTTCCTCCTTTCTTTTTTCTCTCTCTTCTTCCTTTCTTCTTTTTTCCCCTTTTTCTTCTATGTTCTAACCTGTACCCCCTTCTCTCTTTTTTCTTTTTTTTTTTCTCTCCTGTTCTTCTCTTTCTAATACCCAAACCCAATTATACATAATCGAAAACCCATTAAATTACCACTCACTAATCCATTTACACAATAACAAGTAATTGGGTCAGGTTATTGGATCTAAACCCAACCCTCTAGCAACCCAAACCAGCTTCTAAACTAATAAAGATATATTTTACATAAAACCTCTTGATAATTATAATATTTGCATTTTAAATTTTATTAATTACAAAACTAACCTATTTTTATTAATTTTAGTGTTCGGGTGATATCTCGATCATCCAGAGTCTGATTTGGACGATTCTCGAGTCGTTGTGATCGTAGAAAAGAGAGCTACATTCCACATTAGCTGTGTGAATGTTTTTCTTTTATAAGTTATACTTTAATTTAATAAATAGAAATTAATAGATTAGATTATATTTACCGTTTATTAAATCATGTAAATTGTATTTGCTGTCTAATAAATCATGTAAATGATACAACATTTTAATTAATACATGGATGTGTGCTTGTTAAACATTTTTAATAAAATAATATTTTATTGTGATTCATGATTTAATATAAAATAGAGAGACATTACATATCTAGTGATTATCAAACTGTAAACTAAAGAAATTCCATATAAATAAATTGATAATTTGTAATTGTGATAATTTAAGAAAAGATATTTGAATATAATTTATTTGTGATATTGATCATAATAATAATGAAATAATTATAACAAATACTGATATATATATATATATTTATTGACACGTGTTCATGTTATATATAATACCCTCACACTGTCACTATACTTGAATAAGCACTAACACACTGGACACTGTTACATCATTTTCCTAAGCACTATTATTTCATGTATTGTATCACCGTTACATGGCCACTGTTCTTACATGTATTAGCACCAATGTTACGCGGATGCTCTAGGATATGGGACACTGTTATTGCATGAAGATACTTTTATACTAAACAATATTATTGCATGTACTTGTTACACGGATTCTGTATTACACTGGATATTATTATTTCATCCGTATCTCACTATTACATAAATTTACATGTGTACATGTTTGGACGTTCATTTATTCCTATTACATGAATTAATGTTGCTTGCTTAGTCTTGTAGTACTATTATATGAATATTCTCTGCATATCCTGTTATCCTGATATTGATATGATACTCCTATTATTAGACATCAGTGTTATTGATATGCGATGTGTGGAGCTAAGTGTCATGTGGATCTGAGCCACGGGGTCACCTCTATAATCCCACATCTCTTATTTTCTATTTCCTGTTGTCTTATTTCATGTTATCAACAAAACTCATGTCCTATTATCGTATTACATGTATCATGCACTTTTCTTGTTCCTGATAAACTGTTTAGTTTAAATATAATAAATATAACATGGGGATGGGAGAGACTTGACAGTTGACTAGATCTTATCGGGTGGATGTCATGGATCCATATTAGTCCTACTGCAGGGGACATGGTAGTGGTGGCTACCTTCCTATTTCTCATTCTCCGTTACTTGTTTTGCCTTAGCGGGCTGACCCTGGTCTTAACAACCAGGGGACCGTTTAACATCGTGATTCCGATATGCACGGGATACACCCACCCGATTAGAACTACTTGACTATTGGGTTTTCAATTAACACAATAAAATAATATAAACAATAATGACATCAGGAACGCTTGTTATTTGATCACTCTCTCTTTCAGATAATGGTATCCATATGCCAAGTTCGGATGGGTTAGTCTAGGTACAGGCTCCGGTATGAACTGTCAGTGGTATGGGACACTAAAAGAGATTGATTAAAATATCAGGCGATATTGATTATTATTATTATATAAACCACATAACATGTTCGATACATGTATATGATTGTTGACACTCTTAAAAGATACTCTTAAACAGCTTTTCAACCGGTCTGAACGATGTCTAACTTGTCAACATTTATAAAAGACAAGTCGCAGACAAGCTGATGACCAGTTTCTGCCCATCCCCGAGGGACAAATCAGCGACTTGGACTCTACTGATCCAATGAAGCAGACAGTAAGCCAATGTTGCCTTCGAAGAGAACTAAGCATGCCTAAAATACTGAGTTAGCGTAACACTTAACATCGCATGAGCTCAAAGGGATAGACTCGTCTGAGAGGCTAAATTTGTCTAGATTCGCCTTGAAGCTCTCCATAGAGAGCTAACTTATAGTTTCACCTGAAGCTTTCTTGATAGCTTCGCATGAAGCTTTTTATAGCTCCAGAGAGCTAACTTATAGCTTCGCCTGAAGCTAATCCTAGCTTCGTCGGAAGCTTTTTTGATAGCTTCGCATGAAGCTTTTCATTGGTCCACAGAGAGCTAACTTACAGCTTCGCCTGAAAATTAATTCCAGCTTCGCCTGAAGCTAACTATAGCTTCGTCGGAAGATTTCTTGATAGCTCCGTCTGAAGAGGCTAGCTCCGTGTAAGGAAAGTAACCACCCTACTAAGTTAGTGTGGGGAGTTAATGGGTAATTACACCCATAATCTCTATTAAGAGGAGACAATCAAGGGAATTATAACTCCAGATTGCCTAGTGGGGAGAGTTAATGGGTAGTTACACCATGATCCCTCATTAAGAGGAGACAATCAAGCAAATCATAACTCCCTATTGAGCCTATAAATAGCCCTCTAGTAGGCTAGGCTCATGGTGTTGAAGAAATTCAAGTTCAAGAGGCTTTTTGAAGAGCATAAGCTTTTTTGGTGGCTTCAAAGCTTAAGCCAACAAGAGATCTACTCTCTCGCTTCAAGAATTCAGAGAATCACTTCTCTAGTTCTACAAGGATCAATTCAAGGTGCTAATTTCCTAAGATCTTCCTCCCTCTCAAGGAATCTCTGGAACCAAGCGAGAAAGAATTCCCAAGCAGTAGCATTCGAAGATCGCTCGCTCGCATCGTCAACAAGATAAAGTGGTCGCGCGCTGATCGGACTCCCACCGGCACTGATTGTGAACTAAAAGAGCAATGAGAATTATCATCTAGCTTTGGGCTAACGGTCATGTCCAGGAGGAATGCGATAGAATTTTTTCGATGATTGTTAAATAACAAAGAATGGTGTTGGTGTTTTTCTTTCTTTTTTTATATTGAAAAAGAGAATGGAGAGTACGGGAATGATTAAAAGAAAATTTTTAAAAACTTAGAAAAGGCTTTGAAGAATATGATCTTTTAGAAAGTGATTTGAGAGTGATTTGGCTGTAAATTAAATTATGAAAAGGATCCGGGCTCACTAATCTTCTACTCAACTACTTACTTATCTCAAGAACATTTTGGTGCATCACATTTATCATAAGCAAAACCCTTTAGTTTATTTTATGTTCAAGCAAAACAAATAAGATGGTTTTGTTTAAATCTTAAGACCTTTCTTAACACATCATTAAAAAGAGAATGTTAAACCATCAAGCGCGAGAAGCAAGTATGGAATAAAAATAGTTTAAAAATATTTATGCTTTGAAGGTCCAAGTTTGAAAGAAAGACATCCTCATGTGCTTTCAAGAACAAAGTTTAACTTAGGCATTATTCTGATTCAAAAGAGTTGCTTTCATAAAAATCAACCAGAGAAAGGAGGTAGAAGAGATTGATTAGTGAGCCTAGAAGATGGTTTAGTTACTCATGACAAAAACAAAGCAAACAAGAGAATGAAAAAAAACATAGACATACCGAATTGAGTCGAGTTGAATAAGCAAGTTGAATCTCCTTTGATTTTCACTTCAAGGATGAATTATACACTCAGTTCCACTCTTCTCTCTTTGCTAGTTTAAACTAAAAAGTAAATATGAGATACAGTTTCTCAAAACTATCTAACAATAGTCCTAAAATCCTAAAAATGAATAAGAATTCTAATCCAAGTCTTCCCCCTTTTTCAGTGCAAAACCTACCTTTTATAGGTAAAAACCCAGAGGGGAGAGGAGTGAGGAGATAAGGGGAGCAAACGCTCCCCTTATCTCCACCAAACGTCCTGGCCGCAGATCCCCATCTGGCCACATCCAGGCAGGAATCTGGATGGCGTGTCATGTTTACCCCTTTTGTCTGGCTGGATTTGTTGTTTGTCTCTGATTCTGATCTGATCTTCGGTGATTCTCAAGCTAACTGCTCTGGATTCTTATAAAATCAAATTAACCAATTTCTCCCTGATTTACTATGATCTGCCTTGATTTCCTGATTTTAATTAATTCTGAATTAAATCAGTATTTGATGGGCTTTCGGGCTCGTTTCTCTTCCCTTTCCTTTAGCAATGGGCTTGTACTTTATAAAAAAAAAAGACTTATTAATAGGATTTATAGATAATAAACATGGTACTGTGACAATATATATGCAATATATGTGACCGATCGGCACACTTCCCAGAAATCTCAGAATAGATCTAATTGTAATTTTCTTTTTCTTTCTTTAAAAGAATTACTTATAATTTCGCTCCTCGATTATTCTTTTGTAAGTTTTTCCTAATTAAATTTTCAATGAAAAATAAGATGGCGACTCCGCTGTTGAGAATCAAGTGTCGCAATGCGACGATCAGACCTTTGGGTCTGTTGCTGAGACGCTGGTCATTTACTTTAACCAAGAGAGGTTTGAACAACTTCTCTCCTGGGGTAGCACAAGCCCCTACATGTGCGCAAGGACATGGAGGCCAAAGAGCCCCTCTTGCTAACTCTTGGAAGCAAGTCTCTGTTGAGACAAATAAGGCTCTGTAAGCCTATTACAGTCCCAGGCGAGGCTAAACACTCTATGCGAGTCTAGCACAGTCTCAGCAGAGACTAACATAGTCTCGCGTCAGCATGTTAATAGTGTGTGTGAAGTTATAAAGGTTCCTCGTGAACCTAAAACAGCCTTTGCTAAGGCTAAGTGGATTGCAAAATCTGTAGTCTCATGCGAGACTAAAGATAGATCTCTTGATTCAGCTTCCTGCGAAGCTAAAATAGTTCCTGACTGCAATACTATTACAGCTCTATATAGAGTTAAGCCCCGCATGTCCTGCGAGGCTAAGGCTATAGCACTTTGTGCTAACAGCGAGGCTACTGCAGCCTCAGCACTATTAGGCAGTGCTAGGCTCGTCGCTAGCGGCAGAACCAAAGCACTAAATGATCAGATAGCTTCATCACATGAAGCTAATTTAACTCTTTGCAGAGTTCAGCCTCACCTATCATGCGATGCTAAGGCCAAAGCACTTCTGTGTGCTAAAAGTATTGTTGATTCAGTGTTGCTCCTACTGACTGCACTAAGTACTAAAAAAGTTCTTAGCTGTGAGACTAGAACTAAAGCACTAAGTGCTAAGGATCTTAGCCGCGAGGTTAAAAATGAAGCATCGTTTAGTGCTAACAGCGACACTATTTCAGCCTTGCTCACAGGAAGAACTCTGCGTAACAGAGCTAAGCTCGCCTTCAAAGGCTGAGCTAAAACAATAGCTTCGCCTTGCAAAGCTACTCTTTCAGGCGAAACTACCCTAGCGTCGCCTATCACAAAAAGGAAGCTTTGAGGGCTAAGCTTAGGGTTTCTCAACCCAAGCGGGCTAACATTCAGTTTCCCTGAGTCTCCGCATTAGATCAGTTGGATCCAGGAAACACAAACTTGCGAGATTATCTAAGTAACAAGTGAAAACTCTGCTCCGATGAGCCAGTTCACATCTCGCCATCCCAGTGCGGATAAGCGAGGTGTCAACCTGTGATGATACATTCCGTCCACTGTTGTTTGGGACCAATCTTCACAACTTCTACTCCAATCCAACAATTCAACCAGCTGTCAGTTCAAACTTTTTAGAAACTCATGTCTCGAAAGAAGAAGACAGTGAAGCTGCCTCACCTCGCAGTTGCCTCTGCCAACATGATAAGTAGAGGAAGGGGTCTACTACGACTCTCAAAGAAGGAAACATGGGGTTCGCAGTCCCTCATTCAGTTCTCCAAGGCCTGACTATAGCTTCGACTTAGGTCAGGTTCTGGTTGAACAAAAAGGTGCCTTCCAAGATATAAGACCCTATAGCCAGAACTATTGAGACACTAATTCCAATGGTCTAATGATGAAGAAGAAGCAAGTGGCTATGCTTGCTCCGCCACCATCAGCTATGTGCAGGCAAGGTTCATATCAGCCAACATGACTGATAACAACAATGATGATGATCTCCATCATCGCATGGAGGCACAGGAGCAGACTTCTAATGCCCAATAAGAAGCCTTGGACAACATGTAACAAATATTGGTTTAGCTCCTATTAAACCGAAAGAATGATAACACAACCGGTAGTAATCACAAAAATGAGGAGAACAACAACAATGAACCTTCCAAGATCGATCATTCAAAGGAGGCTCTTCAATCGATGCCAAAGTGATCAAAGGCATCCAAGCTCAGGTCGCATTCTTGGCCCAAAGGGAAGAACTGAAGAAAGTAGTGGCAGTCTATCCTTACCCCTTTGAATGGGATACAGTCTCATATCCGTCAAAATTCAAGCCACCAACGTTGCACTCGAATGATGGCAAGAAGGTAATGTAGTAGATAATGATGCTATCATGGCCAGACTGTTCATTGGCACCCTTAAGGGGTAGCCTCCGCGAACTCCATCAATTCCTGGCTTGACTTGGAAACCCGATTCCTCTCCCGATTCTACGAGGATGATACCGAAGCAACCATTGAAACACTCCTTTCGGCAGTCCAAAAAGGAGGAGAATCTGTACAAGATTTTCGTAATCTTTCTCTCATGTGCCCTGCAGGTATGCCTTTTCCTATGTTGCTTAGACGTGTAGGCATAATTTTCTCAATAAAGTTGAAGTTCGCATGGGAGCCGTCAGAGCCCACACTTGGAAGGAGCTTATTGAACAAGCTGAGATAGCTGAAAAATCAGCTAAAGAGGTTGAGGCCCCCAAAAGCAGGTGGGGAATCAACAACAAAAGTTATGACCTGGCTAAATCTTCCGATACATTAGCATTGAAAGTATATGGAGTAACTCGATCAAAGAAGGGTAATTCCAACAGAACTTCGGAGTATCAAAGACATTACTCATTCGAAGATGAGCATGTGGTGATACTTTTCCACTTGCTCAACAAAAGAAACAAGCTCAAGTTGCCAGAGGCTAGATGCCCAGACGAAGTGGGATGAACGAATGATCCCAACTATTGTCTTTTCCATAGGATGGTTCATCATCCTACTTGTAGGTGCAATGTCCTTAAAGATAAAATTCAAGTATTGATTGAAGCAGGTGTTTTCACTCTGAAGTCGGAACATAACAAGGCCACTGCCTAACTCCTATCCTGAAAGGGAGTATGGAGGTAGTCAACTCTACTTCCAAAAGTCATGGGTCTTATCCCATCAACGGCTAAAGCAATGGGACTCAAATCAGTCCAAAGCTAAAGGCAAGTCTTGTAATGTCTCTCGCAGTAGATGACACCGCACTAATAATTTCTCTCAGCAGCTCTGAGGAGGAGACAACCATCTTAACCGATATTTGATAGCCGACAGGCACTAGGCCGGCAAATAACTTGCGACAGTATAACCAGACCCTGACAAGACACAACAGCCAACGACATCGGGAAATGCGCAGGGGTTGGAATATGTCATTCACAATAAATCAAATGAGGACAACCTTTCATAGTATAGGCAGTCTACTCGAATGGAGCTTATCACCTAGCGAATCCAAACGGTGACACGCTTCTGATGCTAATCAATGACAAGTGATATTCATGATCACGTTAATACCATACCTCTGATCAAAGAAGTACTATACATGATCATGTTAAGTCGTCTTGTCTGACTGTCTCATCTCCTCAAGGAATCCCTTTTCACAGGTGGAATCAATTTCAACTCTCTCTGTATTCTTCTTTCGGCGAATAGTTCAGATTCACGGCGAATTAGTTCAGATTCACGACGATCTTAAATGAGCCGAATTCATCGAAGAAGGTTCATGATGCATTCTTGCAGGAACTTTCAAATGTTTCCATATTCATATTCAGATTCGATGATCAACTGTGACTAAAGTCTTGATTATGACGAACAAAAGTGAAACTCCACGAGGAATCCCGACTTACTTGATATATTCCCTGTGAAGTTTATACTCTATCTAGACACGAAGATCAGCTGAGAATCAGAGTCTTGATTAACAAAAGGTGACACTCCACGAAAAATGTTGATCTACCTGACAAACTTCCCATGAAGTTTAGACTTAACTCTTTAAGTGAGATTTTAGAGGATACCAGTGGAATACAGAAATATTCACTTCACACGATCTAAAATTTTCGGTGAATAAGGCTAGAGGAAAACATTAGCTTTTAAGCCCAATATAAAATCCTTAACAATTCATCATACTGTGGGGAATAGCATGGCTAGCCCAACTCAAACGGTAGATCGTAAAGGTATATCAAATCCGTTGACAGTTGAGGATTTGTTAAAAATCCTAAGGGACCTGATTCCGCTTTTCCCACCAAAGTCCCCTACCAATTCCCGTTCATGAAATGATCGGACCACAAAAGGCCGTATTCAATTTTCCAATAATAGATCATAACTCACATGCTTAAAACTCATGCATCTGATAGTAAAACTTTTTCCTGGCGAATCTTGCTAATATTCCTAGCGGATCAAACTCCACTTGTCATTATCTTCAATAGCATGACAGGTCCACTCAAATTGCTGTTATGTTCAAATACCTCTAACAGTAAATGAATCCTTGTCAAGTTAACATCACACCTCTAACAGGTTGCTTTACAAATCCCAAAGCGGAGAAACTGTCACGATCACTTCTGACAAAATCTCCTTCTAATCTCCCAGCAAGAGATTTGATAGTTACGTTAATGATTACCTCTGACAACTTTTTAGGGAATAATCCTTCCCCTATCGAATCCCCATGGAGTTCTTTTATCACATTAATGATTACCTCTGACATATAATCTCTTATGGGATTCATTTTCTAACTCCCCAGCAAGTTTCTGGTAGACTCCCATCGAAGTCTATTATTTCCCTTTCCAGTCTTCAGTGGACTTTCCTAGTTGTCGCGTTAATAATATATCTATGACAATTTTTTTCCAAATAATATCCGAAGAAGATATCAATTTTCCCAGAGAATTTGTGATCAAATCTTATTTCCCCAGTGAAATTATTTTTTTTACCGTCATGTCCAGCTTGTCGCCTCTGAACGGTAGAAATCCTGAGCTTGGTAGTTTCTCAATCGGTTATGTCCATATTACCTCTAACCGATAGATAATCAAGTCTCATCTTCCAGTCTGGTAGGGACTACTCCTTTGCCATTATGTCTAGTTTGCTAACTCTGAATGACGGCTCTGAGTCAAGCAACTTCTAATTGGTTATGTCTATATTACCTCTGAATCGACGGATGCCTATATCTCTCTCCTTTTATGGTACTCAAACTGTCATGTCCAGTTTAACACCTCTGAACAGACGAGTCCATAACTTTGTTCTCCCTTCCCCCCATCAGGGCTGGGAGTTCTTGCTGTCATATTAATACGACTACCTCTAAACGGTGAATTGTGAGCCTGATGTCTCTTAGTTAGTCATGTTCATATTACCTCTGAACCGACGGTGCCCAGATCCAATTCACCCTTGTAGTCCCTAGTAGGCTAGCAGCTAAGTTAATGTCTATATCTGGCAGCGGATTCAGAGTTTAGTGTGTCTTAGTCTATCATGTCCAGTTTATCACCTCTGAATAGACGGGGCCCTAAAATCGGATTCACCTCCATTTTATCATCATGTCCAGATCATCACCTCTAAATGACAAAATTTCGAGCTTGGCGGCTTCTCAATCAGTCATGTCCAGTAAATCATCTCTGAACTAACAGATAGCTAAGTCTCTACTTTTCTTTATTGTTATGTCCAGTTTGTCACCTCTGAACAGTAAACATTCTGAGTTTGGTAATTTCTAATCAGTTATGTCTAGTTCGTCACCTCTGAACCTATGAATATCCAATCTCATACTTCTTTGTTGTTATGTCAAGTTTGTCACCTCTGAATGACAAGGCTGTTGACACTCTAAAAAAGACAAGATTCCTAACTGGTCTGGACAATGTCTAGCTTGTTGACATCTATAAAAGACAAGTGGCAGACAAGCCGACGATCAGTTCTTCACCCATTTAAAAGGGGTCATATCAACAATTGGACTCTACTGATCTAGTGAAGCAGACAGTAAGTCAAGAAAAGCTCGTGAGAAGGCCCAAGCAGGTCCAAAGACACTAAGTTAGCTCAACACTTAGTCTTGCACAAGCCCACGAGATAAGTCTCGCATAAGAAGCCAAAGTTGTTTAGCATCGCAGGAAGCTCCTTCACAGTCTCGCTGTGAGATAACTTGCAACTTCACATAGAAATGTTCAGTTAACTCCGCAGAGAGTTAGCTTCGCTCGAAGCCCCATGCAGTTGCGCAAAAGGGTAATTGGTAGCTTCGCTACAAAGTTATCCAGTTCCGCTGAAGAGCTTTCTTTTAACTTTGCCAGATGCTTCTCCCAGCTCTGCCATGAGCTCAACGCAACGACTCTACTGCGGGTCTTTTATGGTCACCTTTGACCTGTAAAATCTCTAGATGAGATCAAATTTAATTTAGATCAAATCTAATCGAGATCAAATTTGGTAATTGTTTGCCATTATCTTTTGACTCTCCCAATCAAGTGAGAAGAACAGGAGAAATCTTTAGTTATTTGGAAAGAATCAAGGGCGCATCCCTCATTTAGCAGAGCGGATCAAGAGATCAGCACTACTTACTATTCCTAGCTTCGCAAAAGCTGTCTCTAGCCTCGCGGCGAGGCTACTTTCCAGATGTAAAACAGATTGACTCAATCTGTTTTCAGATTTTCAGGGCGATTATACCCCTACTCCTTATAAATAGCCTACCAGGGGCGAGACTAAAAAGGAGAAAAGGCTCAGAAAAAGAGAGGAGAGACAGCTAAGGACAGGGATCTACTCTCTTACTTCCAAGAATTCAGAGAATTACTTCTTTAATCAGGGTGCTATACCCTAAGATCTTCCTCCCTCTCAAGGAATTTTCAAAACCAGGCGAGAAGGAATTCCCAAGCGGAGGCAGCTCGAGAAGTAATAAGAGGGCTCTACCAACCTTCTGTTCTCCAATTCTCCGAATCAGGCGAGAAGCGAATCCCATCAGGCGGCAGTCCGATTGTCTGATTGATCGCATCGTCAAAAGGATAAAGTGATCGCACGCTGATCAGATTCCTACCGGTACATTTTCCCAGAAATCTCAGAGGAGATCTACCTGTAATTTTCTTTTTAATTACTTGTAATTTAGCTCCTCGATCTCTTTTGTAAGTTTTTCCCTATGCAAAAATCAATAAAAAACAAGATGGCGACTCCTCTCTGGAGGTGGTCCAATGCTTGACGCACGGAAGCATAGGAAGGTCTCGGTGACCAAGGTTTCAGAGCAGAAACCAGCCCTAGATGGGCGAGTAGCCGAACGAATTTCCTCCCAACTCCTCTCAGCCTCGCGTGAGGCTAGCCAGATTCCCTGCGAACCTAAATCTCCTCTTACAAAGTAGATGTGAGGCCAAAGTAGAAAGCTTTATATGAAGCTTCAGGTGTAGCTACGCCACAGGCTCGCCTATCATGCGAAGACAAAGGCAAAACGCCTGCCTACTTCACCGAGGTCATTAGCCGCGAAATAAAACGGTGACTATACCTTTGCCTAATTCAGGAGCAGCAACTCCTCGCGCCAACCTTGTTCTTATGAGCGAATTTGCTGATGACATGGCAAACACAACGCCAGTACCTCAGGGTACGCGCGGTGTTCCCAGCCGCCAGACTAGAACTAAAGCACCTAGCAGTGCTAATCACCTTCGCAGCAAGGAAACGAACAAAGCACCACAGCGTGTTTCGCCCCCAAGTTCCTCGAACGTTAAGCTCGCTCTTCGCAGCGGAGCTAAGGGATCGTCTTTAAGTGTTGACAGCGGTGCTTATGCAACTTCAGCACCCAAGGACATTCCCAAAGTTCTTAGCCGCGAAGGTAGAGCTAAAGCACTATCTAAGGCTAATCAACTTTGCAGTAAGGAAACGAACAAAGCACCACAGCGTACTCCGCTCCCCAGTTCATCAAGCAATAAGCTCGCTCTTCGCAGCGGAGCTAAAGGATTGTCCCTAAGTGTTGACAGTGGTGCTTATGCAGCTTCAGCACCCAAGGACATTCCCAAAGTTTTTAGCCACGAAGCTAGAGCTAAAGCACTGCGGTGATGAAAAGAACAGGGCATCGTCTATGCGCAATCCAATAGAGCCTCGGTGCTAAACTGCTTAAGCCTGGCTAGGTCTGACTTACGAGAATTCTTGACAAGCAAACGGAAGTCAGAATCTTTCCGAACTTCTCCTTCCTATTGTCAACAAGTGGGATGTCAATTAGTGATAGTCCACTCAGTCCATTGCCACTAGTACCAATCCCCGCCACTCCTCCAGACTGACGATCAGTTTTTGATCGACTATCGGAACAAGATCCTGTGAAGCATCGTAAAAGGAGAGTATCGTAAGATCTGCCCTCTGCATCCGTTAATATGATCGGAAGGGGACGAGAGCCGCATAGGGACAGACGAGCGTCGCATGCTGCTCCCTCCAGTTATGCAGATCCGGATTATAGTCCGGGCCTTGGCAAGTTTTAGTACACAAAGAAGGTGTCTTCCGAAACACCAGATCTAGGG
This sequence comes from Agave tequilana, assembly GCA_038442645.1. NCBI lineage: Eukaryota > Viridiplantae > Streptophyta > Magnoliopsida > Asparagales > Asparagaceae > Agave > Agave tequilana. Next base: position 44,282 of record JAVJIF010028892.1, on the reverse strand, counting down.
TCACAATACCCTACAGTTATGAGCAGTCATCCTCCTCAACTACAGTAACCTCACCAGAACCAATGAGAAGATTATTCCAATGGTCTGATGAGGAGGACGAAGACAGTGGGTATGCCTCTTCAGCGACAGTCAGCTCAGTACGAACGGATAAAGTATCAATGAATATGGCTGATAACGGTAATGATGACCTCCGCCGACGGTTGGAAGCTTAAGAACAAACCTCTAAGACTCAACAAGAAGTTTTAGACAACATTCAACAAATGCTCGCCCAACTCCTTATTAACCGAAATAATAATGATACCGGGAGTGAGCATAATGAGGAAGAACATCATAGCAATGAACAGCCAAAGACTGAGAAGTCAAAGGAAAGTTCTTCTATGGACGCTGAAGTTCTTAAAGGCATCCAAGCTCAGATCGCATCCCTAACTCAGAGGGATGAACTAAAGAAAGTAAGGACAGTTCATCCTTACCGTTTAGAATGGAATTCAGTACCATACCCACCAAAGTTCAAGCCACCAACGTTACATACGTATGATGCTAAGAGCTCACCAAACCAGCACATCTACTACTTTCAGTCTCAGACCGGTAATGTTATAGACAATGATGCTATCATGGCCAGACTGTTCATTGGCACCTTAAAAGGGATAGCATTTGACTAGTTCCGAAGCCTTCCTCCGGGCTCTATCAATTCTTGGATCGACCTAGAAACTCGATTTCTTTCTCGTTTCTACGAGGATGATACCGAGGTGATTATGGACAAACGCCTCTCTACCGTACAGAAGAAGGGCGAATCTGTCCGCGACTACATTGAACGGTTCAGAAACTTGTCTTTGATGTGCCCAGCAGGGATGCCATTACCCATGCTCTTGCAGACATGCAAGCATAACTTCATCACCAAGTGGAGATTCGTATGGGGGCTTTCAAAGCCCATACCTAGAAGGAACTTATCGAACAAGCTGAGATAGCCGAAAAGTCGCTAAGAAGTTTGAACCATCTATCCCTAAAGGCAAATAGGGTATGAATAATAAAAAGCGCAGAGACATGGCACAATCTTCCCAAGCTAAAGGGAAAGAGACTATGTCCGTTGAATTGTCAGGGGACGTTCATTAGAAGGCCAAGAAGAGTGGCTTCAATAATCAGGAATCTAAGTTTTCTCCGAAACAGTACTCCTTCAAAGACGAATAGGTGGTCGCAATATTCCATTTACTCCACAAAGGGAATAAATTGAACCTGCCGGATGTTCGACGCCCTAATGAAATGGGACGCACGAACACCCAACTATTGTCTCTTTCATAGGATGGTTCATCATCCTACTGATAAGTGCTTTATCCTTAAAGACAAAATCCAAGCATTGATCGAAGCAGGTGTTTTGACTCTGAAGTCAGAATATAAAAAGGCCACTGCTTAACTCCTATCCTGAAAGGGAGTATGGAGGTAGTCAACTCTACTTCCAAAAGTCATGGGTCTTATTCCATCAACGGCTAAAGCAACGGACTCAAGTCAATTCAAAGCTAAAGGCAAGTCTTGCAATATCTCTCGCAGCTGATGACACCGCACCAGCCACTTCTCTCAGCAGTTCTGAAGAGGAGACAACCGATAGCCAGCGGTACTAGGTCTGGTAAATAACTTGCGGCAGTACAACCAGACCCCGATGAGACACAACATCCAACAACGTTGGAAAACGCGCAGGGGGTTGGAATATGTCATTCCACCAACTAAATGAGAACAACCTTTCGTAGTAGAGGCAGTCTACTCGAGTGGAGCTTATCACCTAGCGAATCCAAACGGTTACACGCTCCTGATGCCAATCAACGACAAGTGCTATCCATGATCACCTTAACACTATACCTCTGATCAAAGAAGTACTATGCGTGATAATGTTAACATTACACCTCTGATCATCAAGTCGGACTCGTCTGACTGTTTCATCTCCTCAAGGAGTCCCTTTCCACAGGTGGAATCAATTTCAACCATCTCTGCATTCTTTTTTGGGAAATCAATTCGACTTCACGACGATCTTGAACGAGTCGAATTCATCGAAGAAGGTTCGTGATGCATCCTTGTAGGACCTTTCTAATATTTCCACATTCATGTTTAGATTCGATGATCAGCTGTGGCTGAAGTCTTGATTATGATGTACAAAAGTGAAACTCCACGAGGAATCTCGATTTACTCGATATATTTCCTGTAAAGTTTGTACTCCATATCTAGACACGAAGATCAGCTGAGAACCAAAGTCTTGATGAACGAAAGGTGACGTTCCACGGGAAATGTCGATCTACCTGACAAATTTCCATGAAGTTTAGACTTGACTCTTTAATCTGCAGTGAGATTTTAGAGGTCACCAGTAGAATACAGAAATGTTCACTTTATGTGACACGATCTGAAGCCTTCGGTGAATAAGGCTAGAGGAAAATATTAGTTTCTAAGCCCAATATAAATCCTCAATAACTCATCATGCTGAGGAGAATAGCATGGCTAGCCCAGCTCAAACGATAGTTGGTAAAGGCATATCAAATCCGTTGACAACTAAGGATTTGTTAAAAATCCTAAGGGACTTGTTCCCATTTGATTCCGCAGTTAAGAATAGATGAAAATATTGGCCTTTAAGCCCAACATGAGTCCTTGACAACTCATCATGCTGAGGGGAATAGTATGGCTAGCCCGACTCAAACGGTAGTTGGTAAAGGCATACCAAATCCATTGACAGCTGAGGATTTGCTAAAAATCCTAAGGGACCTGTTCCCATTTGATTCCGCCGCTAAGGATAGAGGAAAACGTTGGCCTTAAGCCCAACATAAGTCCTCGACAACTCATCATGCTGAGGGGAATAGCATGGCTAGCCTGACTCAAACGGTAGTTGGTAAAGGCATACCAAATCCGTTGACAGCTGAGGGTTTGCTAAAAATCCTAAGGGACCTGTTTGAAATCACCTAGAGGGGGGTGAATAGGTGATAAAGCTAATCAATGCACAATTAAAAATGTTATGATGCAACGATAACCCAATACAAGACTAGAAGCCGAATACCCCGTGAAGGGCTCTGAACTCCTTCCTCATGATTCCTCTAGATAAGAGTTTGAGGTGCGTATTGCAATCTTATTGTATGAGTATTTGATTGACAATATGAATATGAAACAAGTGAATATTGCAATGAATATAAATCAAGTAAATGAAGCAATGAATATAAAGTAAGGAATTAAAGCAAGTAAACCAAACGCAAACACAGAGAATTTTTCCGAGGTTCGAGCACCCAGCTCTACGTCCCCGCCTTCACCCAGAAGGATTTCCAACCACTATAACTTCACAAAGAGTTACAATCACACCGGAGTACCTAACTCCTCAATCACGAATACAAGTATCTCTTGGTGATCAAAAGACACAAACCCTCTTTTGAAAAAGCTTTTTCCTTTTCAAAAACCCTATAGAACAATGAGTAGGATTGAAGCTCAAGTATTGTAAGTGAAAAAGAAAATGATTTAGAAGAGAACTTTGAATCAAAAACTTTAGAAATGAGAGAGATTTTTCAGCACAAAAACAGAGAATGAAAACTTCTTTTGAGAACTTTAAACTTGAGTATTTTTGCAAAAGCTTGTTATAAAAACCATAACCTTAATCAACCCTATTTATAGGATAGAGCTAGGGATTAAAGGGTAAACTAGTATAATAAGTAATTAGGAAGTATTTGACCCAGAAACCAGCCCCTAAGCTCGTTCAGAGACAAAATACCCCATTAAAAACGTGTTTTAAAAAATAGCCGTTAAGGCTGAAATACAGCCTCTCGGTCGACCGGGTTTTCAAAAAATAAAGCCGTTGCGGCCCACGGTCGACCGCCCGGTCGACTGAAACAAACAGAGAGTTGATGACTTTCAGTCAGCCGAAGGTCGGTCGACCGAAATGGGGTTCGGTCGACCGCCCGGTCGACCGGGAGACGTGCACACATGCACGCACCCAAACGGTCAGATTTCCGGTCGACCGGTCGTCGACCGATCTGACCTGAAAAAAGCCGGTGGACGTCCGGTCGACCGCAACAGGTCAAAAGTTGAGTTTTGGAAAAGGATTTGAAGAGATTTTGATAGTTTTCAAAATATTTTTGATTAAGACTAGGTATAATAAATAAAATGAAGTTTGTGAGTAATAAAATATATTTAAAAATATTTTGCATATAAGTATAGGAGAAATTTTAGACAAGTCATGTGCGCAAAAACTTGTGTATAGGAATTTGAGCTTCAAACCTATTCACTATTCTTTAACAAACTATAAAACTAAAAACAAACTAATGAAGTCTCTGAGCCACAATGAAGTCTTGAGCCATGTAATGCTATGCTAGAGCCTTCTCTTCTATGAACACTTCCTCTTGCGCCATTTGCCTTATTAGCTCCATAAACTTAGGAAACCTTGCAATAGCTAAGCAATGGCCATCATAAATAGTACTAACCTGAAACTCATCTTAAACAAACTTATTAGTACCATATAGCTTCTATGTGTTTTGTTATCATCAAAATTTAAACAAATGGAGAGTGTAACCTTTTTGGGCCAACAATCTCTCCCTTTTTGATGATGACAAAACATATAGGCTATATCAAAAAAGATATAAAGAGAGAGGTAAAACTCCCCCTCAAATTATACTATATTAAACAAGTAAAAGCAATTTGAATTTGAAATAGCAAGCAAAAACCATCAAAAACCATGAGACATAAAACACTTGCAAACCATATAATATAAACTCATGTTTTAGAACTCATAAAACACTTGCAAAAACCATGAGACATAAAACACTAGCAAAACCATATAATATAGACTCATGTTTTAGAACTCATATACAAGAGCTCATCATACCCATATTTCTCCCCCTTTTTGTCATACATCAAAAAGGGATAAATAACAAAAAAAAAACATTTTTATTCAATAACACAAACATTAAGTTCACCACATATAAAGGAAAATCTATTAAAATCAAGTGGTTTAGTGAAAATATCAGCAAGTTGCAAATTCGAAGAAACATAATCAATCTCTATATCACCTTTCTCAAACTGATCTCTAAGAAAGTGATATCTAATCTCAATGTGCTTGGTCTTACTATGTTGATTTGCATTCTTAGTCATATGAATAGTACTAGTATTATCACAAAATATTTTTATATGGTCATAATGCAAATCATAATCAAGGAGAGTATGTTTCATCCAAAGGACTTGTGCACAACAAGCCCCCGCCGCAACATACTCCGCCTCGGCGGTTGAGAGGGCTACCGAATTTTATTTCTTAGAGGACCATGAAACAAGACAATTACCAAGAAATTGACATGTTCCACTAGTACTCTTTTTATCCACTCTACAACTCGCATAGTCGGCATCCGAAAAACTCGTCATTGAAAAATCTCCAATTTTTGGATACCAAAGACTCATTCCAATAGTGCCCTTAATATAACGAATGATGCGTTTTACCGCAATAAGATGAGACTCTTTAGGACACGATTGGAATCTAGCACAAAGACACACACTAAACATGATATCCGCATACTAGCCGTTAAATACAACAAACTACCAATCATGCTTCTATATAACTTAATATCAACACATTTACCTTGGTCATCCTTATCAAGCTTGGTGGTAGTTGCCATGGGAGTGTTGCAAATTTTCGAACCTTCAAGTCCAAATTTATTTATGAGTTCCTTTGAGTACTTGGCTTGACATATGAATATCTCATCCCGCGTTTGCTTGATTTGGAGCCCAAGAAAGAAATTTAATTCATCCATTAAAGACATCTCAAATTCACGTTGCATACACTTTTCAAACTCCTTGCAAAGAAACTCATTAGTAGAACCAAAAATTATATCATCAACATAAATTTGTACTATAAGAATGTCACTATTAACATGCTTAGTAAATAATGTTGTGTCTACTTTGCCTTTAACAAAATCATTTGAAAGAAGAAAACTAGAAAGCCTTTCATACCAAGCTCTAGGAGCTTGCTTTAAACCATATAAAGCTTTATCAAGTTTGAAAACAAAGTTAGGATGAACATGATCTACAAAACCGGGAGGTTGTTCAACATAAACTTCCTTATTTATAAAACCATTTAAAAATGCACTTTTTACATCCATTTGAAAAAGTTTAAAATTTTTAAAAGATGCAAAAGCTAGTGTAATCCGTATGGCTTCAAGCCGTGCTACGGGTGCAAAGGTCTCCTCAAAGTCAATTCCTTCAACTTGAGTGTAACCTTGGGCCACTAACCTAGCTTTATTCTTAATAACATTTCCTGACTCATCCATCTTATTCCTAAAAATCCACTTAGTACCAATTATTGGTCTATCGTGGGGTCTAGGAACAAGATGCCAAACTTGTTGCGCTCAAATTGATTGAGCTCTTCTTGCATGGCTAGCAACCAATATGAGTCACCCTCGGCTCCGAGGATGTTTTTAGGTTCAAAATGAGAATGAATGCAAAATTATCACACAATTCATAGAGTTTGGAGCGAGTTGTTACCCCTTTAATACATCACCTAAGATGAGATCCTTGGATGATTTGTAACATATCTCCAATCTTTAGGAAGTGATTGAGAATTCTCCACTTCATCCTTTTGAACTTTGATTGATAGTGAAAAGTGCATTTTTATACATACATTTACCATCACATTTTCATATTTATTCATATAATTCTGCACATTTACTAATATTTTATTATTTATTGTGTGCAGGCCTTGAGAAATAAAAATAAAGGAATAAAGCCCCAAAAAGAAGCCAAAAGCCCATATTTAAAGCCCAATGTAAAAGTTGCAATTAACAATTGTCAAAATTGCAATTACTAAGGGCAAGAGTTGCAAATACCAAAAGAGGAGGGAAGGATAGACTTCTATTCAACCCTAAACACTTGCAGGATGAGGATAAAAGCCAAAGAAGAGAGTGCAAAGATAAGGAAATTCGTTTAAAAAGATATTGGGAGATTGAGATTTAGGTAACTTGCTTCCCAAGTTATCTCGAAATCCCAAGATAAAGAGCCATGATACAACTTTCAGAAGACAACGCCCAGATGGACGGACCAGGGGAAGCCACGCGCCAAAGCGTGTGGCCATCTGCCACTACTTGGCCGTGGAAACGTGGCCCAAGCCGCGTTTCCGCGGCAATCCATTCTTATCCGGGACCAATTTTCGTGAGAGAGTTGTGTTGGGACTCTACCTCCTTCTGCACCTATAAATACCTTGCAGACGCAACAGAAAGGGCACACAGAATCTACAGAGCTAAATCTAGAGTTTTAGGCTAACTTGTAATTTAGGTTAGGTTTTTCTTTTTGTAATTTTTGTAACTGAGAGGAGAGGATGTTTTCATGGAGGAAGGAGATCTACTTGTACTGAGGGTGACAATCGGTGTAAGTTTTGCTCTTGTTCCATTGTTAAATAAATCGACTCGAGGTTCGTTTTTGTTCTTTTATTATTTTACTTCTTTTATTCTTGTGTTATTCTATTGTTTCTCTCTAATGTCTTGCAAATCATGAGACCCAATTGCTTCGAGACTGCTTAGCCGAAGAAGAGCCCTTGATAGCCTATGGAGATGAACAAGCCTTCTTTTGCTAGTCTTTTATTTTTGTAGTGTAGATTGCGAAGGTGGAAGATCCTATACACCATACTTGCAAGCCTTCAAGGACAAGGTAAGTCGTTGCAAACGGATCAAAGGTAAGCAGGGCAGAAGAGGTAGGTAAGTGTTTCTTTTATTTTCTTTATTTTCTTTTATTTGTATAGATTAAGTCACCAACATCTCTCCAATTTCTTTCACACTTTTCATTGTATATACCATTGTAAATAAAAATAAAATAAAAAAGAGATAACTTACTCAAACGCTTCCATCGCAGTTCCCTCCCTGAGGATCACGACCCGCATAGCCTTTGCTACTGCGGATTAGTATTGAGCACCTCGCACATCTTTACTTCTAAATCTAATACTCATATTTTGTGTGCAGGTAGAACTCAATCAAACTTCACCAATGGGTTCTTACTTTTCTTCTTGAATGGTTGAGTCCTTCAAGGATATTTTCTCCATGTCCTCACCTAATGAGTCAATCTCTACAACATTCTCAACAACAACATTAGATTCTTCAAATTTAACATGCATGGATTCTTCAATAGTAAGAGAAGATTTATTGAATACTCTATAAGTTTTGCTAGTGCTAGAATATCCAACAAATATAGCTTCGTAGGCCTTAGCATCAAATTTACTCAAGTTATCTTTAGTATTCAAAATAAACACTTGCATCCAAAAACTTTAAAGTATGAAATATTTGGTTTTCTTAAATGATAAATTTCAAAAGAAGTTTTGAAAGTATTTTTACACAAATAAATACGATTTGATATGTAGCATGCGGTGTTTACGGCCTCAGCCCATAAATATTGAGGGAGCCCATATTCACTTATCATAGTCCTAATCATTTCTTGAAGAGTTCTATTCTTCCTTTCTACTACTCCATTTTGTTGTGGAGTTCTAGGACATGACATTTCATGCTTAATTCCCTTTTCATCACAATAAGTCATGAAGAGTTGGTTAACAAACTCACCACCTCTATCACTTCTTATTTTCAAAATCGAAAAACCTTTTTCTTTTTCAACCCTTTTTCGAAAAATCTTAAAATGTGAAAAAGTTTGATCTTTGTGTTCTAAAAAGAAAACCCAAGTAAACCGGGAATAATCATCAACTAAAACAAAAACATATCTACTTCATTTAACTTTTAGTTTTAGTTGGTCCAAAAAGATCCATGTGAATTAATTCTAATGGCCTAGTTGACATGATATCCTTGATTGGTTTGAAGGAAACTTGGTTTTTTTTCAAGTTGGCATGCACTACAAATGCGGTTTTTCTCAAACTTCAAGTAAGGAATACCCTTCACCATTTCTTAGAATTAATTCTAGCAAGATGATCAAAGATGCATGTCCTAATCTTCTATGCCAAAGCCAAGAAACCTCATCAAAAGCATTCAAGCATTTAGTAGAACAATCCAAATTAAGCATGTCAATGATATAGACATTATTATCACGAAAACCGGTGAGAATACAATCATTGATTTTACAATCAAAATTTTGCAAGAAGAATCATCAAACACAACTTTAAGACCACGATCACAAAGTTGACTAATACTAAGCAAGTTATGTTTAAGTCCATCAACAAGAACATTTTCTATTAAAGGAGATGCACCAATTTGAATGTTACGTATACCGATGATGGTGCCCTTAGAGTCATCTCCGAAGGTGACGGTGCCACCTTCAACGTACCTTGATAGGGTTGTGAAGTTGTTGATATCCCATGTCATATGCCTTGAACAACCACTATCAAGGTACCACCGCTCCTTACGTCTTGGAGCCTTGGTGTGTCCTACATCAAATAATTTAGGACTTGATTTTGGTACCCATATTTTCTTAGGTCCTAAAGTGTTAGTGTCATGAACCCACACAAGATTATTTGTCCTATTTATTTGATCATAGCAAAATTTAGCTAAATGGCCATTCCGACCACAATAAGTACATCTATAAACTCTTCCATATTTAAATGCATAATGAGTGTGTGGCTTACGAACATGTGAATTGTGAGCATGAGTAGTTTTAACATGAGTGTTATGTGAAGTGTTAACATGATGAAATTTTTAGCATGGGTTGTTTTATCATTCTAATCAAGAGGAGTGTGCTTCTTTGAAAACATTTCCTCTAATTTCTTAGTATTAAAGCACAATCTTTTAAAACATTTTCAAAATCATTGATTTTAACTTTTAACAAGGACAATTCATTTTCATCAATTTTTAGAAATTTAGCTTTACAAGCAACTTTATAAGCATCAAATTCTCTTTTAGTTGAAACAAGATTAGAAGAAATTTCTTCCTTTTCTTTTGAAACAATTGTAAGTTGATTTTTAAGCAACTCATTTCCTTTTTCAATTTAGAACACTCTACCTTTTTATCATCATAACTTTCTGAAAGTTCAATAAAAGCATGATCTAGCATTTCTCTACTTATTTCATTTTCAACATCAAGTGGTTGAGAAGTTACCTTAGGGTGTGTTTGCCATGAAATACATATTTGCCGTGTCGACCTCATCTTCGGATTCACTTTCGAATCTCAAGTAGCTTTGTATACTTTCTTTTCAACTGGCCTCTTTTGCTTCAAGGAGGAGATCATCTTTTTCTTGAAATTGGGGCAATCGGCCATGATGTGACCGGGTTTCCGACAGTTGTAGCATATGGTCCTTTTCTCCTCCTTCCCTTCCATTTGTCTTCTATAATTTAGCTTATTCCTGCGGTATATTCTCTTTGCATTTCTTACAAAGAGAGATAGCTCTTCATCATCTTCTTCGTCATCGTAGTTGGAAGAGGAAGACTTGAAAGTTATGGACTTCTTCTTTTGAGGTACCGCTTCTTCTCTTGCCTTCTTCTCCATCTCATGAGTCTTAAGGTTTCCAATAAGACTTATGAGATCCATCTCATCTTTATCATTCAACTCCTTTAAGGTGGTGGCCTTGATCTCCCATGACGGAGGAAGAGCTCGAATCATTTTGCGCACCTTTTGGTCGTTGCTTATATCATCACCTAGAGAAGAAAGAGCATTAGTAATCTTAGTAAATTTGGTAATCATAATATCAATAGACTCATCTTCGAGCATTTTAAAACTTTCATATTGGGAACGCAAGAGATCTATTTTAGCTCTCTTGACTTGTGATGTCCCCTCATGCGTGACCAATAAGTGTTGCCAAATCTCATAGGCGGATTGGCATTGTATAACCCGTGTTAGATCATCCTCATTCAAGGCGGTGAGTAAGAAATTTTGAGCCTTAGAATTAGCCTCATATTCCTTGGAGGTAAACTCGAACCAAGTGCTTTCCTCACTTTCGGGTCTACTATAATGTTTGGTCAAGGATTTAGCAACTAAACTACCTAGAGATTGTAGAAAGATAGTCATCCTAACTTTCCAAATAGGAAAGTTAAGTCCATCAAATTTAGGAGGGGTCTTAATGTTGTCGGTCATATTTACTAGTGTTTGAATGAAAGTATGCAAATAGTGATTAGCAAATTTTAGGATCTCTCTAAGGATGTTAAGCCAAAAACTAGAGTCCTATCTCTGATACCAATTGAAATCACCTAGAGGGGGAGGGTGAATAGGTGATAAAGCTAATCAATGCACAATTAAAAATGTTATGATGCAACGATCACCCAAAACAAGACTAGAAGCCGAATACCCCGTGAAGGGTTCTGAACTCCTTCCTCGTGATTCCTCTAGATAAGAGTTTGAAGTGCGCATTGCAATCTTATTGTATGAGTATTTAATCGACAATATGAATATGAAACAAGTGAATATTGCAATAATATAAAGCAAGTAAATGAAGCAATGAATATAAAGCAAGAATTAAAGCAAGTAAACCAAACGCAAACACAGAGAATTTTTCCGAGGTTCGAGCACCCAGCTCTACGTCCCCGCCTTCACCCAGAAGGATTTCCAACCACTATAACTTCACAAAGAGTTACAATCACACCGGAGTACCCAACTCTCAATCACGAATACAAGTATCTCTTGGTGATCAAAAGACCACAAACCCTCTTTTGAAAAAGCTTTTCCCTTTCAAAAACCCTATAGAACAATGAGTAGGATTGAAGCTCAAGTACTGTAAGTGAAAAAGAAAATGATTTAGAAGAGAGCTTTGAATCAAAAACTTCAGAAATGTGAGAGATTTTTTAGCACAAAAACAGAGAATGAAAACTTCTTTTGAGAACTTTAAACTTGAGTATTTTTGCAAAAGTTTGTTGTAAAACCATAACCCTAATCAACCCTATTTATAGGATAGAGCTAGGGATTAAAGGGTAAACTAGTATAATAAGTAATTAGGAAGTATTTGACCTAGAAACCAGCCCCTAAGCTCGTTTAGAGACAAAACACCCCAATAAAAATGTGTTTTAAAAAATAGCCGTTAAGGCTGAAATACAGCCTCGGTCGACCGGCCGGTCGACCGGGTTTTCAAAAAATAAAGCCGTTGCGGCCCACGGTCGACTGCCCGGTCGACCGAAACAAACAGAGAGTTGATGACTTTCAGTCGACCGAAGGTCGGTCGACCGAAATGGGTCCGGTCGACCGCCCGGTCGACCGGGAGACGTGCACACATGCACGCACCCAAACGGTCAGATTTCCGGTCGACCGATCTGACCTGAAACAAAGCCAGTCGACCGTCCGGGCGACCGCAACAGGTTAAAAGTTGAGTTTTGGAAAAGGATTTGAAGAGATTTTGATAGTTTTCAAAATATTTTTGATTAAGACTAGATATAATAAATAAAATGAAGTTTGTGAGTAATAAAGTATATTTAAAATATTTTGTATATAAGTATATGAGAAATTTTTAGGCAAGTCATGTGCGCAAAAACTTGTGTATAGGAATTTGAGCTTCAAACCTGTTCACTATTCTTTAACAAACTATAAAGCTAAAAACAAAACTAATGAAGTCTCTGAGCCACAATGAAGTCCTGAGCCATGCAATGCCATGCTAGAGCCTTCTCTTCTATGAACACTTCCTCTGCGCCATTTGCCTTATTTGCTCCATAAACCTAGGAAACCTTGCAATAACTAAGCAATGGCCATCATAAATAGTACTAACCTGAAACTCATCTTAAACAAACTTATTAGTACCATATAGCTTCTATGTGTTTTGTTATCATCAAAATTTAAACAAATGGAGAGTGTAACCTTTTTGGGCCAACACTGTTCCCATTTGATTCCCTCTCCAAAATCACTTACCAATTCCCATCCATGGAATGGTAAGACCACATATAAAGGTATTCATATCCCTTGCAAAATGATGAGTCTAACCTATCTATTAACACTAAACCTCTGATAGCAAGACTATAATCTACTCCACAACGGATAAAGCCATATCCCCAGTGAATAAACCCCGCTTGTCATTATCTTCAACAGAATGACATGTCCACTTAAATTACTGTTATGTTCAAGCACCTCTAACAATAAATGAATCCTTGTCAAGTGAATATCACACCTCTGGCAAGTTGCTTTACAAGTCCCCACAAAGCTCTCTGATACATGATCTTCTATGAGACTCATTTCCTAACTCCCAGCGGGTTTCTAATAATCAGTCCTCAGTAGACTTTTCTGGTTGTCACGTTAATAATATACCTATGACAATTTCTTCCAAATAACATCCGAAGGAGATATCAAAATCCCCATGGAGTTAATAATCAAGTATGATTTCCCCAGTGGAATTATTCCTTTGTCATCATGTCCAGTTTGTCACCTCTGAATGCTAAAATTTCGAGCTTGGTGGCTTCTCAATCGGTTATGTCCTTATTATCTCTGAACCGACAGATAGCCAAATCTCACCTTTCAGTCTAGTAGGGACTATTTCTTTGTCATCATGTCCAGTTCATCACCTCTGAATGACAAAATTTTGAGCTTGGTGGCTTCTAAATCGGTTACGTCCTTGTTATCTCTGAGCCGATAGATAGCCAAGTTTCACCTTTCAGTCCAGTAGGGACTATTTATTTGTCATCATGTCCAGTTCATCACCTCTGAATGACAAAATCCTGAGCTTGGTGGCTTCTCAATCGGTTATATCCTTGTTACCTCTGAACCGACAGATAGCCAAGTCTCACCTTTCAGTCCAGTATGGACTATTTCTTTGTCATCATGTCTAGTTCGTCACCTCTGAATGACAAAATCCTGAGCTTGGTGGCTTCTCAATCGGTTACGTCCTTATTACCTCTGAACCGACAGATAGCCAAGTCTCACCTTTCAGTCTAGTATGGACTATTTCTTTGTCATTTTGTCCAATTCGTCACCTCTAAATGACAAAATCCCGAGCTTGGTGGCTTCTTAATCGGTTACGTCCTTGTTACCTCTGAACCGACAAATAGCCAAGTCTCACCTTTTAATCCAGTAGGGACTATTTCTTTGTCATCATGTCCAGTTCGTCACCTTTGAATAACAAAATCCTGAGCTTGGTGGCTTCTCAATCAGTTACGTCCTTGTTACCTCTGAACCGACAGATAGCCAAGTTTCACCTTTCAGTCCAGTATGGACTATTTCTTTGTCATCATGTCCAGTTCGTCACCTCTGAATGACAAAATTTCGAGCTTGGTGGCTTCTCAATCGTATGTCCTTGTTACCTCTGAACCGACAGATAGCCAAGTCTCACCTTTCAGTCCAGCAGGGAGTATTTCTTTGTCATCATGTCCAGTTCGTCACCTCTGAATTACAAAATTTCGAGCTTGGTGGCTTCTCAATCGGTTATGTCCTTGTTACCTCTGAACCGACGATAGCCAAGTCTCACCTTTCAGTCCAATAGGGACTATTTCTTTGTCATCATGTCCAGTTCGTCACCTCAGAATGACAAAAATTTCGAGCTTGGTGGCTTCTCAATCGGTTACGTCCATGTTACCTCTGAACCGACAGATAGCCAAGTCCCCCTTTTTGCTCACTGTTATGTCCAGTTCGTCACCTCTGAACAGTAAACACCTCGAGTTCGATACACCCTAATCGGTTATGTCCAATATGTCACTTCTGAACCGATGGATATCCAATCTCATCTTTCAGTCCGATAGGGACTATTTCTTTAATATGTAACTAACCCTATCAGTTTATCACTACTGATTAGATTAGTTATACCGTTTCCTTTTGAGGATTGCAATACAACTTGAAAGTGAGAACTAAAAATTTAGAAGATAAAACAAGTTGGAAATGCAACAGGGGAGCCAAATAAAATTACTTTTTATTTGATTCCAAAAGGGATATATGGATACACGGATTACAAGCTAAGAGGGTGCTCGTAGGATTTGATCCGTTCTTCAAAAATGGCCAGCCTATTCTTCCTCTCCTCAGCAGCCCTGATAAGTGCCTGCGACCTCAACTCGGCCTCATTAAAATTCGCTGTCTGGGACAGGCGAGCCTCAGTTTCAACCAAGGTTGCCCTCTGTGCTAGCTCTTGCTGCAGGACTTCGTCATTCTGAGCCTTAAGCTGCTCTAGCCGAGCAACCTCCTCAAGATGCATCAGTTCAGCCTTGGACAAAAGAAGATTAGCTTTCTTGATCATTTCCTTGGCCTTTTCAATTTTATCCTCAGCGTCGAGCAGAGCGCTGTTAGAAGCATCTATGGCATCCCCAAGTTCTACTTTCCTTATCTCCAAGGATTTCAGGTCAGAAGAAATTGCCTTAGCTGCTTCCTGAGCGGCAAGATGTGCTTCATGCATTCGAGTAGCGAGGTGTGCAAGCTGGTCATTAACTGAAGACTCCAGATCTGAATGGCTGATATGGCGCCATTCGTCCATATCCCTCTCAAGCCTGTCCACCAGAAGCTCCAATGTGGCAGCCTGGTCATCCCCTCCAAAGTCTCGAATGCTGTCAATACTTCGAGAGAGGACCACCTTCAAAGTGGAAAACGAGGTAGTGAGCCCTTCAAGACCAAAGCAATGGAGTGCTTCAAGCCCTTATAAAAGCTGTCGACTAGCTCAGCCACGAATTCATTCTCGGCTTCAACTACCCCCGGGGAATGAGGGGCCCCTGAAGGCAAAGCTTCCACTGATTTCACTGACATAACCGAAGAGGGAATGGCAGGAGTACTAACTGGAGAAATATGTGGGATCGTCGGTGATCTCGGAGGAGTCCTCATTGAGACCAGTACACTAGCCGCAATCGACGTAGGACTGGTGACGACTTCCGGGAGAGCCGGCTCAACAACCAGTGTTGGAGAGTAGGACTGACAATCACCTTCAGCTTCGCAATTGGCAGAAAGGCAGCACTGGCGAAATCACTGGCATTTCACTTACCGATATGGTTAGAAGTGAAGTTGGTTCCGTAACCAACCACTGTCCCCTCGGTCTCTTTAAGACCACTCGCCGGTTCAGGTTGATAAGAGGGCAAGCCGTGATACAGGGCACCCAACTCAGCAGCATCCGCCGCGGTCGAAGTACTCGCATCACCCCTGATCCCCTCAGGAGGATTGGCTGACTCCCTTAAAGTCGATGCACCCAAAGGTGGAACATCTGTAGCAAGACTCTATTTAAGCAAAGTATCATGAATTCAGGAGAGAATTATTCACAAAAGGTCAAAACACTACCAAAAGATGATATTGCCTCAATCACCTTGGCCGCAGCTTCTCTCCGAACTTCCTCGACGCCGGCATCAGTCCCCTCAGGCTCCATAGGAAAATTTTTGGCAGAATCAACACGAACGACCGACCCACCTTCACTCGCCGAACCTCTATGGTCCAACCTAAAGAGCTGGAGGCCATGTGACTTCCTTTTGAGGCCCCAATACTCGAAGGACCGACATCAGTTGCATCACCTCCAAAGTCTTCTGAGGCGACGAAGTAGCTAGCCTCGTCACCTTCTTTATAAGTGAATAAGGGATCATAGTAATCATCCTGTTCCCTTACAGCCTCGGCTCTCGGGCCTCTTGCCGTCTCAGTTCCTGAATCATAGGATAAACAATGAGTTATATGAAATATATAAGTATATGCTGCAAGAACAGGGTTGGTCTTACTCAGGTCAGGAACAGTTTTATCAACGGTCTGCCTCGGAGCCGACAGCCTAATGATTAATGGAGCGGAGGAGGAGGCGCCACGGTTGACTCACCCTCTGCAATAATGGTGGGAGTGTAGCGACGAGGCCTCTTCATGACCCTCTTCCTACGAGATTCACCTTCTCACTTTCGTTTAAAGTGGATGTCGGGATCTTCTTCCTCCACTTCTTCTACATCAACATGTTCCATGGGGGCCGTGCCTACCCCACCAGGAGCATCAGTTGGAACCTCAGCACCTGCATTTCCCTCAAAACGGGGACTCTCTGCATCCGAAGCCTCACTATCAGCAGTGGCGACGAATTCCCCGAGGCCTGGCATGCGGACCCTCTTACCCTCTCTCAATGACTTTCCGCTTCAGCCGCGAAGAGATTAACTTCACGCCAAAAGAGTTAATAGAAAACCCGGTTGGTGTAGAGTTCGAAGTTCTGTACCATTGATAGAACCCCAAAGTTGTCTGAATATTCGGAGTCCTCAGTGGCATGCACAGCCGCACCTCAGTACAGCCAGCAATGTAGAACCGCCAGGCACGAGTACCATCAATGAGGCTCCCCATAAAGCCCAGATTGGTGTTCGGGTTACCTACGTACAGTTGGTCATACCCGAACTAACGAGCAAACTGACTCGGGACGTAGGGTTTCAAGTAGCAGGTATCCCCACTCCTGTACACCAGATGGGATGGCCGGATGCTAACCAGCCACTTAAAAACTCCCCGGCTCAGTGACGTTTGCCCATCTCCTACATCCTTAAATTCTTCGCCATAGCCTGCACCGCGGATGTAAGGAAAGCAGCGGAAAAGACTGTAAATGTCATAACGGCTCAGCAACTTGCGAACCGCGGCCACATAAGTCATTAATCATGAACACCCCTCGAATCGACAGAGAAGCGCCATTCAGACGCCTTCTGGAGGCTCCTCACCGGCTTGGATAATGGAAGGGCAGTGAAGGGCGAACTATGCCATCAAATAAGTGTATGGCAAACCGATCCTGGGGTTTGGTCCGTCGCAAGGCAAAATGGTGCCTTTGCCCCTCTTCGTTATTGGTAGCCTACAGAAAGCCTCCATCAATGCACGAAGGCCCCGCTGAATACAACACACCATTGTCGGGAGAAGTCCAAGGGAACGACCGTGGACTAGACGAACGGCCGGCAATAAGACAGTCGGAAGGATGACGTCACTAGAGGGAGAGGGCACCACACATCTCTTCAGCCAGACCGATAAAAAATCAGCCAAAAGTGCCTTCCGAGACAGCGGTCGACGAGCCTGATGATGGAAACTCCAGAGAATATCACCTTTTTCATAAGGTCCATCATCCTCTTCCAAAATCATATCCCCTTGGGAGTGTTCTTGTATCCTTCGAAAAATATCCTCATCTGCAACCCCGTAGTGAGCTGCCTCAGAAGCATCTTTCAGGTTGGGGAACAAATAATTCCCCCAGTTCTTCGAGCTGCATGAAGCCTCCTTATGGCTCCCATGCATACTTGAACAAATATAAAGGTGGCACATTAACGCCCGGTAAGTCTCGAATAAGGCGGGCTCCTGCTTCTCTAGAAGTGCCAATTCTGCCTCGCATGGGAAATATTCTTCATATGGGAGAGCTCCCAAGGGCAGAGCAGAGACTTCCCACATCTCGCGCAAAGCCATGACCAATTCGCCTACAGGGGTGAAGAAAGTCCCTGTAGCTGGGCAGTGTAACTCAAAAATGGCGTAGAAGTTCGCTATGCTCATCTGGATGCCATAACAGGTCGCCCTGACGGCCTCGTAGAGTCCCAATCTCTCCAGCTCTTCTTCAAAATAGGCCAAGACGTATAAGGTCAAGTCCCTCCACCATGCCTTGGGAGGGTGAATCCACCCAGGGTTCTGAAATCAGTGGCTGGATAATTACCACGAGCTTTGATGAACTGATTCCCAAAGTCTGAGCAACCGCGGGATTTTCCCCCACTAGAATGTCCGGGAGAATGTTTCCAGGGTAGAGACCCAATATACAACGAGGAGGACCCGTCCTTGTGTAACCGGGAGACGGAGCTATCAATTTTCCTACATGAACGGAGTCAGTAGTCCGAGTCACTTGCCACTGCATCTTCCGAGCCTCCGTCACGCACTGGAAGAAAGACAGTGAAAAATGGCTTGCTAGATGGGAGATAATATATCTCGCCATCCAGATTGAAAATTCACTGCCTCCCTCTGGCTAGCAGTTGATGATCGGTATCCGGCGCTGCATCCCCGAACATGAAGTCGGGCTTCCGATAGACTTTTTGGTCAGAATCTTCAAGGGGAGAAGTGGTTAAGATGCTCCTCATGGTACGCTGATCTCCGGCATAGATAAGTGCATCCTGACCGGAAGCACTTCGCTCACTAAATAATGAAGCCTGCCCTTGGAACTGAGGCTAACGTTGCCATCCAGCCCCCTGGCTATTCCAAAGAGACTGTTCAGAGGACCCGGAGTATAGTGCACTGCAAAAGTAAGAAGAAATCATATTAGTTCATTGGCTAAATAAACCTAAAACAAGAATATAATTTTGCTGAGGCATAGCTTCGCTCTCCGAGCGAAGCTAGCCAGCATTAGCTTCTCCTGAAGCTCAGTTTCGCAATTGCAGCTTAACTCCGCATTCTGCACGAGGGCAAAATGCTGGAGATGTTCAAGTGTTATGTTCGCCCTGGAAGCTTCGCCTAGCATTCTGTCGTCGAACAGAATGCGAAGAAGCCCTCAAGAGCTAACTTCACCATAAGGGCATTAACGTTTAAAGGTATTCTAAGGGCTTTAAAGTCCTTTTCCAGCTGCGCTCTAAAGGCTAGCTTCGCATCCTGTTATTCGACAGGATGTGAATCGCCTAAGCGTTAGCTTCGCACAGAAGCTCGGAAAAGAAACCATTCGGCTCCTGAATTTCTAGTTGAGAAATCAAGGGAATTAAATCCCCTAAAAATTTGGTAAGAAAATTAAGGGAGTTGAACTCCCTGAGATCACTGGATCATAATGAATCGTTCTAGATTCGTCATGAAATAGCCAAAATTGGCTTCGAAAAGAGATAAAAATCTCTAAGTAAAAGGGAAAGATCCCTACCTGCAATAGGGCGTTCAATGACCGGAGGAGGAAGAGGCCCCTCCGTCGCAGAGGTCGCTGCCTCTTTGCCTGCTCGTCTTTTGGGAGCCATGGAAGAACTGAAAAGTTCTTAAAATATCAAATTAAGAAGAAAGAAGAAGAAGAGATTTGTGTTCTCTGAAAATTCAAAGAGAAGTAATTCTTTCTCTGTCAACCCAATAGGGCTTTTATAGGCTGATGATTGCCTAAAATTTGCCTCCTCGAGAGGAGTGCAAGCGGTCTTTTCAAATTAATTTGAAACGGCGCCTAAAACGCCTTCCTGAGAAGCGTTACTTCAGCCCCGCTAAGGGCTAACTCCGCCATGAGTTCAGCGTTGACTTCGTGCGACGCTTGAGTAACTTCGCTGAGAAATGTGCCTTAGCTCCGCTAAAAGCACATCTCTAACTTCACGAAAATTCCGTGCTAGCTTCGCCAGAAACTTGCTCCTGACTTAGTTGAAAATCTATCTTCAGCTTCGCTGGAAGCTTAGCTCAGCTAAAAATTTTCATTTCCTCCTAAGGAAAAGACTTACCTTAGTTAGTCCACTTCAGGTGTTCTCGAATCAAAAAGGAGGGAAACAAAGCAGATAAGCAGAAAATAAACATTTTTATTGATTTAAAAGGGAAGATACATTGACACTACATCAAGGTGGTCTTTCGTACAACTGAATCATTGCTCCAAAGGTATACAAGTTGTCCTATCTACTTCCAAGGTGATAAGCCAAATCAACTGGACACGAAAGGCCTACCTTCTGCACAAGGCTGTAATCCTTCGCTTAATGGCAGATTTTGTCATCAAGAAGCTGGATCTTCTTTGATGAAAATTAGCAAAGGACTGGTTGCCACCAGAAAGCCGGATCTTCTTTGATTAAAATTGTCAAAGGAAGGATCCGAGACCTTACAGGTGATGCCCGATTTCCCAAAGTGGATCATCTCTAATAAGCGACTACCAACCCCTTCCTGAAGTGGATCATCTCGGATAAGCAACTGCCAACCTCTTCTTGGAATACGCATCAGCTGCTCCAGTATGTTCCTCCTGCTTAGGATTAAAGTTTCAACTTGAAGATCAAGAGGCAAGTTTCTGGTCTCTTTCATCAAGACAAAAGACTGGCGGGCACAGTTCACTGCAATGCAAACTGGAAACAGGTTAACATTAAATCAAAGAGAAGCTGCAAAGATGAAATGCTAAGTCAAATTCTTTGGGCGAAATAATTCATATCCGATCCAGTGGTGCTTCAGTTAAGCAGAGGATAGCCTCACTTACACAGTGATGATGGACTAGCTCAGCATAAGCCAAGTCTTAGCTCCACCTAAGGCAGTTAGGCTGAAGAGCCTCAAAAAGGACCAAGTCCTAGCCTCGCCTATATGGTTAAGCCAGACTGATCCAGAGGGACGCAGTCTTAGCCCCACCTATATGGCAAGACTGGCTCAACCTCGAAGAGACTAAGTCCCAATTCTTGCTTATGTGGCATATTTAACAGGTAGATTTAATAGATCAAGACAGGAACTCTGCATAAAAAGTCTTTTCCTGGTCAAGAAAAATAATAGCTTCACCGAGAAGCTGGAAAATAGGGTCGAAACCCTTTTCTGAAAGTCAGCCAAATGCAAAGATCCAAGGAATTTAATCCCTAAGATAGTTGATAAAGCTAAGGGAGATGAACTCCCTGAAAGTTATCGGATGACCGAGACTTACCAGCTCTTGGCCGGTTAGTGACCAGAGGGGGCACCCCACTATTTTAGAGATCTGAGTCTCCTTTCCTGGGCAACAAGGGGATGTCATGGACACACTTTTCAGAAAGAGAAAAGTATGTTTCTCTGAAGAGGACTTCAAGTGTCTTATTTATAAAGGCCTGACCACGCCGCTGCCGCTTCAAGCCTAGAAGCGCGGGCGAAGTTAAAGCATTTAAATGCTTAGCCTCAAGGAAAGGAACAATCTCCCTCGTTAAAAGCAAGAGAGTTTATTCTAACCTCGGAAAAGGGAGCAATCCCTCTCGTAACTAACCGAAAAGCAGTTAGCCTCGGGAAAGGAATGTCGTTCCAAACACTGAGTTAACGCAAAGCTATCCAGACGCGAAGCTACCCAGAATCGCAAATCTATGCGATTCCTCGGTGAAATTATTCCAATCCAGAAGCAGGATCGGAGCTGAACTCAACCACTATGGCGACGTTCGCATTTCACATACCATCAATCAAAGCAGTTCAAGTATTTCGGAGTCTGAACCATTCCATTGCAGACTTACGAAAACTTTGAAGGGGGTCTTGTTGACACTCTAAAAAAATAAGATTCCTAACTGGCCTGGACAATGTCTAACTTGTTGACATCTACAAAAGACAAATGGCAGACAAGCCGACGACCTGTTCTTCACCCATTTAAGAGGGTACGTATTAATAACTTGGAATCTACTGATCCAGTAAAGCAGACAGTAAGCCAAGAAAAGCTCGTGAGAAGGCCCAAGCAGGTCCAGAGACACTAAGTTAGCTCAACACTTAGTCTCACATGAGCCCACGAGATAAGTCTCGCATAAGAAGCCAAAGTTGCTTAGCATCGCAGGAAGCTCCTTCATAGTCTCGCTGCGAGCTAACTTACAACTTCGCACAGAAATGTTCAGTTAACTCCGCAGAGAGTTAGTTTCGCTCGAAGTCCCATGCAGCTGCGCAAAAGGATAATTGGTAGCTTCGCCACAAAGTTATCCAGTTCCGCTGAAGAACTTTCTTTTAACTTCGCCAGATGCTTCTCCCAGCTCCGCCATGAGCTCAACACAACGACTCCGCTGCGGGTCTTTTATGGTCACCTTTGACCAATCAAATCTCTAGATGAGATCAAATTTGGTATTTTTTTTGCTATGATCTTTTGAGTCTCCCAATCAAGTGAGAAGATCAGGAGAGATTTTTTAGTTATTTGGGAAGAATCAAGGGCCCTCCCTCATTTAGCAGAGCAGATCAAGAGATCAGCACTACTTGCTATTCCTAACTTCACAAAAGCTGTCTCTAGCCTCGCGGCGAGGCTACTTTCCAGATGTAAAATAGATTGACTCAATCTATTTCCAGATTTTCAGGGCGATTATACCCTTACTCCTTCTTATAAATAGCCTGCCAGGGCCGAGAGCTAAAAAGGAGGAGAGGCTCGAAAAAAGAGAGGAGAGACGGCTAAGGACAGGGATCTACTCTCTTACTTCTAAGAATTCAGAGAATTACTTCTCTAATCAGGGTGCTAATACCCTAAGATCTTCCTCCCTCTCAAGGAATTTTCGGAACCAGGCGAGAAGGAATTCCCAAGCGGAGGCAGCTCGAGAAGTAACAAGAGGGCTTTACCGACCTTCTGTTCTCCGATTCCCCGAATGAGACGAGAAGGAATCCCATCAGGCGGCAGTCCGATTGTCTGATCAATCGCATCGTCAAAGGGATAAAGTGATCGCGCGCTGATCAGATTGCTACCGACACATTTTTTCAGAAATCTCAGAGGAGATCTACTTGTAATTTTCTTTTCAATTACTTGTAATTTAGCTCCTCGATCTCTTTTGTAAGTTTTCCGCTTTGCAAAAATCAATGGAAAACAAAGGCTTCGTAGCTGGTGATTCCTAATCAGTTATGTCCAGTTTGTCACCTCTGAACTGACGGATACCCAGATCTAACTTTTCAGTCCGGTATGGACTCTTCTCGCTGTTATGTTCAGCTTATCATCTCTGAACAGCGAATCCTCTTCGAGCGATTCCTAATCTGTTATGTCTACATTACCTCTGAACAGACGGATTCCTAGATCTGCTCTTTTTTGTCCCCAGTAATATCTCATACTCAGACTGATTTTATCATGTTCCTTACCTCTGAATAATTTTTAGTCACAGCTCTAATTTCTTTGGGGAATTCTACTTGGTGAATGCTCTCCCTTTTGAACACCCGAGGCAATTTAAAGTATTTTAAAATCCGAACCATTCCATTGTGGATTTACGAAAACTTTGAAAGGGATTTTGTTGACACTCTAAAAAGATAAGCTTTTAGACAGCTTTTCAACCGGTCTGAACGATGTCTAACTTGTCGACATTTATAAAAGACAAGTCGCAGACAAGCTGATGACCAGTTTCTGCCTATCCCCTAGGGACAAATCAATGATTTGAACTCTACTGATCCAATGAAGCAAACAGTAAGCCAACGTTGCCTTCGAAGACACCTAACCAGGCTTAAAATGCTGAGTTAGCTTAACACTTAACATCGCATGAGCCTAAAGGGATAAACTCCTCTGAGAGGCTAAGTTTGTCTAGCTTCGCCTTGAAGCTCTCCATAGAGAGCTAACTTATAGCTTCGCCTGAAACTTTCTTGATAGCTTCACATGAAGCGTTTTATAGCTCCATAGAGCTAACTTATAGCTTCGCCTAGAGCTAATTCTAGCTTCTCCTGAAGCTAATTCTAGCTTCGCCGGAAGCTTTCTTGATAGCTCGCTTGAAGTTTTTCATAGCTCCACAGAGAGCTAACTTACAGTTTCGCCTGAAGCTAATTATAGCTTCGTCGAAAGCTTTCTTGATAGCTTCGCCTGAAGAGGCTAGCTCCGCATGAGGAAAGTAACCGCCCCACTAAGTTAGTAAGGGTAGTTAATGGGTAGTTACACCTATGATCCCTCATTAAGAGGAGATAATCAAGAGAATCATAACTTTCTATTGCCTAGTGGGGAGAGTTAATGGGTAGTTATACTCATTATTCCTCATTAAGAGGAGACAATCAAGGGAATCATAATTCCTTATTGTGCCTATAAATAGCCCACTAGTAGGCTAGGCTCATGGTCTTAAAGAAATTCAAGTCCAAGAGGCTTTTAAAGAGCATAAGCTTCTTTGGTGGCTTCAAAGCTTAAGCTAATGAGAGATGTACTCTCTCGCTTCCAAGAATTCAGAGAATCACTTCTCTAGTCCTACAAGGATCAATTTGGGGTGCTAATTTCATAAGATCTTCCTCCCTCTCAAGAAATCTCTGGAACCAGGCGAGAAGGAATTTCCAACCAGTAGCATTCGAAGATCGATCGCTTGCATCGTCAATGGGACAAAGTGGTCGCGCGCTGATCAGACTCCCGCGGGCATATTTTTCCAAAAATCTCAGAGAAGATCTACTTGTAATTTTCTTTTCTTTTTTTAAAAGAATTACTTGTAATTTCGCTCCTCGACTCTTCTTTTGTAAGTTTTCCCCAATCAAATTTTCAATGAAAAATAATGATTGTCCATATATACTTGTTACACTTTCTGCTATCTTTTTTATCATTTATGTACATGAATACATTGCATCTCATATACTTTATGTTTCATGTATTATCTGTAGACAGATTTGTACTATATTGGAATTACTTCTGCTTATTTCATATGTAGATGTTCATATGTGTCATCATTATACTGTCATGTTACTGTACGATTAGTATAAATAATAAATATAACATAAGTAAGACTTGATACATGTTAATAACATAAACTGACTTCATTAATGTATAATTAAAGTATATATCTTAACTCATATTACATATATATAACACTTCTTGAGTAAATATAAGTATTATTTTAATCATGTTTTGTATAATATCGTAAAGGTGACCCCATTGTAACATGTTAGGCATTGGTAATGTTATAATGGTAAAATAACCCTTATATGTTACCAATTTTTAATATCATTATATTGTATCATTGGTAGTTAAATGTGTATTATATATTATTGTGATTGTACTACAGTAATATAATATATTACTGTGTCATTCATTTTACCACTTATTAGGTCGTTTTCTGACGACCCTAGATTTGCATGTCCAGCTTGGAGATTCGAGATATCAGATACCTGATATTTCACGGGATATTAGTGCTCGATGCCTTTATTATTTATAGATATGTTTTATTATCCTATTTTTTCATTCTTTATTTTTGTTTCCATATCTATCAAGATTGCTGACTCTTTTGCACGTATTCTTGTACTTATTTAATGCTAGAATAAATATATATACTGTATTTATTTTCCCGTACTGAGGCTTAACACACGTATATGAGGGTATATTCGCCCTGCATATGTACGTTGTCGTAGCGTCCCTGTATCTGCGGGAACGGGGTATTACAAAATGTTATAGTGGTCGACTGCTCAGAGGAAGTAGCGCAGCAGAAGATAGCCGGTCAACAGCTGGGTCGACCTTCCAGAACATCATTTTTTGGCTCTGCACATCTAGTGGTTGATTGCTCGTTCGATCGGCCAGAGCGTAGACTTGAGCCTGCACAGAGAGTGGTCGTCCGCCCGGTCGATTGCATGACGGTTCTGATCGTTTTTCTATTTGAATTCTAGATTCATTTCTAATTCGAATTCGTATCTTTTGTTTTTTTTTTGTGTGGATTCTCTGGCTATATAAAGAGGGATATTGTCCCAAGTATTTGTAACTTGAATTGACTGATTAATAATCTCTCTCCCTTTCCGCCCCGAGGACGCATGCAATAATGAAACCTCATTAAATTTGTGTTTTCTTGCTTCTTTCTCTCTGTTTTGTTCTTACCAAATTGTAATTGTTCTACGATAATACTCTGGTATTTGCATGTAGACCTCCGCGGGTTCCCAACAGGTGAGTGACTAGTATGATTATTGTGGTGGCTGAGAAGGGTTGCAGAAAGGAGGTGGAGGATGGGGTCCATTGATTGTAGGCCATGGAAGAGCACCTATGATGAGAAACAATATGGCTGAGAGAGAGGCCAGCCTTGGAATCCTTCAAGAATGAGAGTGGGAGTGCAAGGGCACCAGAGAGTTTTATTGTGGATCAAGGGAAAGAGACAACACATGGTAATGAGTGGAAGAAATGTTTGCAGCAGTATTGGGGGTATGCTGGGACAAAGCGGGGGAAGGAGAGTGCGTCAGTGGTCATCAAGGCAGCGCTCTGCAAATGCTCGCATGGTGGCTGGTGCATCCACATCAGCGATAAATTGCTGTTGATTAGCACCGACACAACAACAGAGAAACACTGAGTTGAAGACTCGGGAGTGAAAATGTAGAAGATCCACCACTAGGAAGCAATTGAGGCTAATCACTACATAATCAAAGAACACAAGATTTAACTGTTGGTCCAAAGGCGCATCGCTCTAGTTTTGATGATGATTAACTCATGTAGTTATTGTACTAATGATCTTGTATTTAATTAGTCTCAGATATTTAATCAAGATCTTAGTAGGTGATTAACTTCAACAAAGGAGTTTTAGGAGCTAACACATGTTGATTCAAGAGCTCGCGTGTGAAGATCGCATCTAGTACTCGGTTGGAGCCAAGCTCTTTGGATCGTGTTTAGATCGAGTCGTCTTGAAGATGAGAATTGACAAGAAGACTTCAGTTTGTTTAGATTGTGTTTAGATCTTGTATAATGATAGATAGTATTGATATGCTTAAGTTCACACATACACAAGTTTAATATTTTGGTTTTTGGTTTAACCGGTTTTGGATTTCATGTTTTCATATATATGGTTTTCATGAATAGATAAAATCAAATAAGTTTACATGGTTTAATGTATATTGAATTTGATCTATATACACGTATGCTTCACATATTTAGAAAAACTTATTTTGATGATCTATATCATGTGTTTGGAGTTTTGTAATTAACAAAACCTATTTTTGGAATTCATGTCAAAAACATAGATATATCATGTACATGTGTGTGGATTCTATCCATATACAATATGCTTCAAAAAGAGTCTAAATATCTTGTTTTTATATTTATACAAGTTTTGGAGAAAACAGTTTTTCATTTCAAAATCTAAGTTTTAGAAAATACCGATTTTGTGTTTAAGCCAAATTTCTATATCACAAAAATGGTTCAAATAGTTTGCAATATGTGTAGAATTTTAGTCACACATATTTGTTCTTCAAATATTTATAAGAACTAATTTTTGTGAAATTAATGTGATTTTATTAGAATTAAAAAAGCCAAGTTTTTCTATCCTATAATTTCAGCCAGACTCAGCTGGCGGTCGACCGAACGGTCGATCGGACCGGTCGACCGATGTGCACACAAACGTGCACAACGTTGGCCCAGAGGCCATTCACTCTAGTTTTGATGATGATTAACTCATGTAGTTATTGTTTACTAATAATCTTGTGTTATTTAGTTTCAGATATTTAACCATGATATTAGTAGGTGATTAGCTTTAACAAAGGTGTTTTGGAGCTTTCACTTGGTGATTCAAGAGCTCGAGCATCAAGATTGCATCTAGCACTCAGTTGGAGTCAAGCTCGGTGGATTACGTTTGGATCGAGTTGACTTGGAGACGGAGTTATACAAGAAGACATCGTTTGTTTAGTTAAGATGTTGTTTAGATCATTGTAAAGATTAGATAGTGTTGATATGCTCAAGTTCACAATATACACACATAAGTTTTAAAGTTTCATGTTTGGTTTTCGATTTAATCGATCCTGGTTTTCATGAATAGATAGGATCTAAACAAGTTTACATAGTTTAATGTATATTAGAATTGATCTATATACATCTATACTTCATATACTTAGAAAAACTTATTTTGATAAGCCTATTCATGAGTTTGGAGTTTTGTATTTAAACAAAACTTATTTTCGGATTTAATTTCAAAAACATTGATATAATCCCTTTCATGTATATTGAATTAAATCCATATAGAGCATGCTTAAAAGTTGTTTAAATATCATGTTTTTGTATTTACATGTGTTTTGAAAAAATCGAATTTCCATTTCAAAATTCAAGTTTTGAAAAATACAGTTTTTAGTTTAAGGCAAATTTTCAAGAACACAAAAATGGTTCAAATAGTTTGTAATATGTGTTGAATTTTTGTCACACATATTTGTATTTCAAAGATCTAATTAGAATTGATTTTTATGAAATTTATGTGATTTTATGGGATTTAATTGATAATAAAAAACCCAAGTTTTCAATCCCTTAATGTTGGACCAGGCTGTCTTCCGGTTGACCGGACCGTCGACCGAGGTAGAAGTTGGTCGGCCGGTCCGGTCGACCGACGTGCACAGACGTGCACACAGCCCAGGCAGGTAGGCCGGTTGACCGACCCGGTCGACCGCTAGAGAGCTTTGCTCTCTGGAAATGGCCCCGGTTGACCGGGCGGTCGACTGGCAGAGAGCTGTTGCTCTCTGTATCCTGTCCCGGTCGACCGGGCGGTCGACCGGAGGCACAACGGTCAGAAATCTGATCGTTGGGCCGGTCTACCGGCGGTCGACCGGAAGGGCAAAAATGCCCTTGCCTGCTGCCAACGGGCAGATTTGGATTGGGGTTATAAATACCCTATTCCTTGGCTGTTTTAAATAAGAATTTCAAGAGCAAAATTTCTCACCTTTACAAGTGTTTTATAGCAAGTTTTTAAAAGAGATTTGGGCTTAAAGATTTGATCTTTATTTTATTTATTTTATTTATTTTTTTATTTTCGAAGAAAAGAAAAGTCTCTGGGAATTGATTTGATCTTCATTTACATTTCTATCTAGAGTTTTTCCCTAGATTTTATCTTTGTGATTTTGATTTCCAAACTCTTTATTTTCTCACACTTGAGCTATCTATCTATCCTATCTATTACGATCTATTTTGTGGGAAAAATTGGTTCGTGGTTGTGAAAACCACCAAGTTGTAAACCTTCCATACTTTGTGATATCCCTCTAGTGAGAGGTGATTGTGTTGATATTCCTCTAGTGAGAGGTGATTGTGGAAGTGGTGTTTGTATCCCTCTAAGTGTAGAGGTGATTGTGGTTGTGTGGCTAAGTGCCTTATCCCTCAAGTGCGAGGTTGATAGTTGTTTGGCTTAGTGCCTTGCCTCTAGTAAGAGGTTGTATTGGTTGAGAGAGGAGTTGTGTACTCCCAGTTTGTATTTACCTAAATCCTTAGTGGAGGTTCCCTGTGTGAGAAGTCATGTGTGGACGAGTTAGTGAAAATCCTTCTGCGTGGAGGCGGGGACGTAGAGTTGGGTGCTCGAACCTCGAAACATATCTTGGTGTTTGCGTTTGATCCACTTTTTCTAACTCTCTCTCTTATATTGTGCTTTGCATCATTTCATATTGTTCATATCATTTTTATACTTGGTATTGATTGTATGTGTGCCATACTTGTGTTAAACCAAGAGAGCTTCATATAGCACCTCAACTCTTATTCAGAGGAATCAAGAGGAGTTAGTCCAGAGCCCTTCATTGGGAATTCGGCTACACTCTTTGGTTACACTAAGTGTGTTTCAATTAGTTTTTAAATTTCGCATTATTTGTCATAGATTAGCCTTACACCTATTCACCCCCTTTAGGTGTACTTTCACACAAGGCCAGCCTACACGGCCGGTCGACCGCACGGTCGACCGACTGTAAGCACCCAACTTTCGAGTGCGACCGGTCGATCGGGCGGTCGACTGTAAGCACAACGGTCAGAAAAATGACCTGTTGTCCGATCGACCGGGCGGTCGACCGGAAGGGTAATATGGGCATTTCAGACTGCCAACTGCTATATTTTGGAGAAGGTTATAAATACCCATCTCTTGGGTTGTTTTTAAACAAGAATTTTAAGAGTAAATTTTCCCATCTTTACAAGTGTTTTAGCAGCACATTTTAAAGAGTTTTTGTGCCAAAAAGATTTATCTTCTAGTTGATTTCAAGGGTTGAAAAAATCAAGAAAAAATAGAGTATTTGGAAATAGGTTTTGATCTTCATTTCTATCTTATTCTAGTATTTTTCTCAAGTATTTTTCTTTGTGTTTTGATTTCTGACGCCTTGTTTTCTCACACTTGAGCTATCATCTCTATCTTATCTATAGGATCTTGTTTTTGTTGGAAATATAGTTTGTGGTCTATTGAGATCACCAAGGTTGTTTGTAGTCTTTGAGATCACCAAAATTGTAACTTTCTCTTTGCTTTGGTTTGTGCATATCCCTCTAAGTGTAGAGTAGGTTGTGCTTTGGGTTTATAGCTATCCCTCTTTATGTAAAGGTGATTGTGGTTGAGTTTGGCTCAGTGCCTTATCTCTCTTTGTGAAGAGGTGATTGTTGCTTTGGCTTAGTGCATTGCCTCTTGTGTAGAGGTGGTTGTGTTGGAGAGAGGAGTGGTGTACTCCTAAGTTTGTATTTGCAAAATTCCTCGGTGGAGATTCCTTGTGTGGGAGGTCCTGTGTGGACATAGTGGAAATCCTTCTGTGTGAAGGCAGAGACGTAGAACAGTGGCTTGAATCTCGAAACATATCTTAGTGTTTGTGATTGATCTACTATCTCTTAACTCTCTCTTATATTGTGCATTGCATCATATTGTTCATATCATATATATATATATATATATATATATATATATATATATATATATATATATATATATATATATATATATATATATATTATTGGTATTGATTGTGTGCCATATTTGTGTTGAATCAAGAGAGCTTCACATACCACCTCAACTCTTATTTAGAGGAATCTAGAGGAGTTAGTCCAGAGCCCTTCATCGGGAATTCGGCTACACTCTTTAGTTATACTAAGTGTGTTGCAATTAATTTTTAATTCCGCATCATTTGTCATTAGATTAGCCATACACCTATTTGTTGGCCCAAAGGCCCATTACTCTAGTTTTGATGATGATCAACTCATGTAGTTATAGTACTAATGATCTTGTGTTTAATTAGTCTTAGATTTATGATCAAGATCTTAGTTGGTGTTTAGCTTCAACAAAGGATTTAAAGTCAAGTTTTGGAGCTAGCACGGTTTGATTCAAGAGCCATGCATCAAGACCACATCAAGTACTCGAGAGGAGTCTAGCTCGTTAGATCAAATTTGGACCAAGTCAAGAAAATGTGAAGACTTCAAGTGAAGACTTCAAGAAGAAGACTTGTGTCTAGGTTTGTTTTTATAAGATTTTATTTTTAGATTAAAATGTAAAGGATAGAATATTGGTGGATTGCTCAAGTATACTATACACCCACACACTCTTGATTTAGATGAGTTTTTATAAAAGAACTTTTATTTTGAAAAAATACAAAAGAGTTTTCTTTTTGAAAAATACCGGTTTGATTTTTGGAATTCAAAGTATACATATCTTTAACCAAAATCATATTTAGTGCCTATTGTCAAAAACATAGATATTTCACCATGTATGTGTAGTGGATCATATCCATACACTCTATGCTTTAAAAGAGTTTAAAATATCTTGTTTTTGTATTTGGAGAAGTTTTGGAAAAACAAATTTGGAAAAATACAGTTTTTGTTTTTAGCCAAAATTTCTAAGTTATAAAATAGTTCAAATTGTTTGTAACATGTCTTGATTTTGCTCAAACATGTTTGTTTATCAAAGTATTACACTGAAACTATTTTGTAGATTTTTTATGAATTTATGGGATTTTATTTTAAATAAAAAACTCAAGTTTTAAATCCTGTAAATGGCCTGCCAGGTTCTGGCGGTCGACCGACTGGTCGACCGGACCAGGAGCCGGTCGACCGGAACGGTCGACCAACGTGCACAGAAGTACACAGGACGGGCCGGTCGACTGCACGGTCGACCGCCAGAGAGTAGCTGCGCTCTGGAAAAGGCCCCGGTCGACCGGGCGGTCGACCGGCCGAGAGCTCAGCTCTCTGTATCCTTGCCGCGGTCGACCGGGCGGTCGACCGAAAGGTCATCCTGGCTTCCAATGGCTAGTTTTTGGAGCCTATTTAAAGGAGGCTTTTGGGGGCTGTTTTACACAAGATTTTTAGTGGTTTTGGAGCTAGTTTTTCTTACTCTTTTAAGAGGTTTCTCCACTTGTTTTAGAACCAAATACTTTCATTCAAAAGGAGAGTTTATCAAGAGTTTTCAAAAGTGATTTTCTTGTGTTTTCTACCACAATTTCCATCCTAGTTTTTATCACAACACTTGAGCTATCCATTGATATATTCATCTTTAGGAGTGTTATTGTGAGATTGTTTTTAGGTGATTAAAGTGTTGTGATCACCAAAGACTTCTTCTTGTGCTTTGAGGAGGCGAACATGAGTGTTCGCGTTGTTTCGGGTTCTAGTGTGAACTCAGTGTTTGAGGTGCGGCCTCGGCGAGCTAGTGGGCTTGCGGTGTGTTCTTGCGGGAACAAGAGTGAAGGGACTAGAGAGTCCAAGGAGTTCAAGTGTGAACTCGCCTTGTAGGTGTTGTGACACTGAGTGATCCGGTGGGATCGATTTATAGTGAAAATCCTTCAAGTGTTGAAGGCGGGGACGTAGAGCAAGTGTGCTCGAACCTCGAAACAAATCACCCGTGTTTGCGATTGCTCTCTCTATCTCTTACTTGTCTTTATATCTTCATGCTAATATTGTCTTCATCTTTATATGCTTGATAATATTTGTGCTCATATTGTTATATGCTTAGGATTTGTTTGCTAACTCTTGTATCCAACCAAGAGAGCCAACGCGGCACCTCAACTCTTATTTAGAGGAATCTTGAGGAGTTAGTCCAGAGCCCTTCACGGGGAATCCGGCTACACTCTTGTGTTATACGTGGTGTTTAGTTCAAGAAGTTTTAATTTGCATAATAAGTTTTTAATTCTGCATTTATTGACCATTAGATTAGCCATCACCTATTCACCCCCTCTAGGTGATTACAAGTGGTGTCAAATCCAGTGCTCTTGATTTGGGTCTTACAACCTAGAGTTAAAGATCCTCATTTTTATAGCTAATCACAATATTTGTACACACACCATGGATTTCATGTCACCTCCTACTTTTGACATTCTTAACATCCAAACTTGGAAGGTTAAGATGTCTTTGTACCTCAAGGCCTAGGTAATCATGTTTATCTTTCTACAATTAAAGATTCATATGTTAACAATAGCAAGTATATTAAGGCTAACTCAAAAGCCATTCATGCTTTAAAGAGTACCCTAAACAATGATTATTTATCTAGGGTTGCTAATCTTGATTCGGCTTTTGTAGTTTGGAATACCATACTCTCCTTTGGCGAAAAGAACAATACTATGCGGGGAGCGATTCGGATGTTGGAAGTGACGCTTCCAACGTGTGCTACATGGTCCAAGGGGATAACCCCTTGCGGTAACTACCGAATCCGAGGTAGATGAAGATGTTGACATATCTTATGATGAGCTTACTTCATTTTGTTAACAACTACTTGAAAAATATGACATGATTAAAAAGGATAACAAGAATTTGAAAAAGAAATTGATTGCATGTTAAATGAAAAAGATTCTTTACAAGAAAATTTTGAAATATTTCAAAAGAAAATGAATCTTTGAAAAATGAAAATATTTCCTTACTTTCTAAATTGAATGATTTGTGTGAAGGAAATACTTCATTGAAAAATAAAATTGTTTTGGTGGAAAAACAAAAAGAAATTACTTTGCATGAAAACACTTCTTTGAAAAGAAAAATGGTTGAAAAAGAAAAAGTAAATGTTTCTAAAAGAAAAAGAATAATGATTCTCAATCTCATCATGCTTTACATGCCACTATTAATCAAAATGAGATTAAATTATTGAAAAATAAAATTGATAGTTTAAGCTCAACTTTGAGCAATTGTGCATTTACCATAAAAGATTGGAATCCTTATTTCAAAAGAAACAAGTTCCCCATGTTCATGCACATCACCCACATCATGCATATGCACACTTTGCACGCATGACAACACTCATACACATATGCATCCTAGAGTGTACAAGTGTACACATTGTGGCCGCAAAGGCCATTTAGCAAGATTTTGTTATGATAGAATTAATTCTTTAAATTTTGCTAATAAAAATGTTTGGGTTCCTTATATTGCTAACCCTCAAGGACCCAAAGAAAATGGTACCAAAATTCTCACCTTTTGTATTTGATGTAGGTGCGGGCTCTCACACGACGTGAGAGAGTTGGTGCCTTGGTGGTGGATGCATGACTTGATGGACATACATTTGATGCACCGCTATCAAGGAGGTTTGGTGGGACAACCACCATGTTTTGGAGAATTAGAGCATAGTTCTGTGGTTTGGTAACTATCTCTAAAACTCCTAGTTTATTTACATGCTTTCATTTGATGATATTTTTTTTGCATGTGTTAGTATTTGTTAAAATGTTCATGTTTTATGTTTTATGCTTTATGTGGTAAATACTAGTTTAGATGTAGTTTTTGTCAAAACTTATGTATATACATATACAAGTAGTGAGCAACAAATTGATTCATATATGTTTGCACTTCATTGTTCATTTGTACTCACTATATGCAAATGTATAACCTAGTTTTGATGATTTCCTCATTTATACATGTTTTGCCTATCTTCATGTTTTGCTTCATGTATATGCAATTTTTATTCAAATCTAATAAATATATATGTATACCCGTGAGTCTCTTGCCTTCATGCAAATACTATTAATAGACTCTTTTTATGTTTTGGGATATGTATGCATATTATTAGTTTTGGATAAAAACATACATATACGTAGAAGTTTGTTTTTTAAGATGAAAATGAATTTTTATGATTTTCATCTTTATATGAAAAATGAATTTTCATGATTTTTTGATAAAAATAAGATTCATGTTTGTTTCGAACTTCATTGACTAATTTTCATGAATATATTATTCACATGTTGTTTGTACACTCATATTTAATTTGTTTTCTCATGACTATATTTTCATGAGCCTTTATGAGCTTTATAGATCTTGAATGACAACTCCTATGTATTTAGCATGTTTCATGATATACATATGATTTGGTTTCATGTTTTGAAGGATCTTTAACTAGTTTTTCAAAAAAAAATTACTTTAACTAGTTCTTTATTCTTCAATTTGGTAGTGTTTTCACTATAAAAATATTTTCAAACCCTATTTTTGAAAACCCTCCAACGCCGTAATGGTGGACGGATGGACGAGTATGCCTTGCAAGCTTTATTGAAAATCTTTTACCTTGTGCATAAAAAGGGTGGTAGTTATGAGTTATATACTTTATTTACATCATATTTTCAATTGATATCTCAATTGATATTTTTTTTGTATATACTCATATTTTCTATATATGTATGCTTCATTTCATATAATATCAATTTCTATTGGTATTATCATTTTTCATACATATATATGATTTGTTTTGTGCTTGATTAAAATCGTTTACATATTTAAAGCACAAAGTTTGTTTATGCTAAGCTTGATTCAAATCTTTATTTTCAATTGGTATCTCAATTGATATTTTAATAAGCTTATGCATTATTTTAAAATTGGTATTTTATTGATATAAAAAATGTGCAATAATCTTCAATTGGTATTAATATGATTCTATTTTTGGTTTAAAAATTCAAAATTTGTTATGTTTATTTACAATTGGTATCTTAAAATTGCTATCTTAAAATTTGATTTACTAAGATATCTCAAAATTTGTTTTATTGAAAAAAAATTCAAAATTTTGTTTTAATGAGAAAATTAAAAATGTTTTGATTTGTATTGCCTATATGCAAGGGAGCTTAACATCTCTTCTACATATAGATTCATGTTGAGTGTATCTTATATTGAGGAGTTTGACAACTCTTCTTTATGCGGTACACGTGTGCAGGGGGAGCTTCACATCTCCTTTTATGCATTGCATATTATGTGTTATGTGAGTTAGAGCTTGTCATCCCTTCTTCATGTAATGCATATATGTAGGGAAGCTAACTTAGCGTCTTCCTCTTCATGAATGTATATTGCATATACCTCTTTATTGGTTGATTTGATTTCACCCCTTTATTGATTTCTTTTGTTTCTAACAAAAAGGGGGAGAACATTGTTTTGTTTTTACTCTTACCCCTTTGTTGATGATTGACAAAAAGGGGGAGAAGTATTTTAGATATATATGCATGTTTTGGAAAAAGGATTTATGTTTATGCATATTGTTTTGTTTTGCAAATAGGAGAAAAAGAATTTGATGCATGTTTATCTCCTTATATTTGCATACATGGTTATGAGCTTTCATTGCATATTTATTTCTTGTGATGCATGAGTTAAGGGGGAGCTTCTTTGAAGCTTTACTTTAATCCATGCATATATAACTCCATCAGTTTTGTCATCATCAAAAAGGGGGAGATTGTTGGCCCAAAGGCCCATCACTCTAGTTTTGATGATGATCAACTTATGTAGTTATAGTACTAATGATCTCGTGTTCAATTAGTCTCAGATTTATGATCAAGATCTTAGTTGGTGTTTAGCTTCAACAAAGGATTTAAAGTCAAGTTTTGGAGCTAGCACGGTTTGATTCAAGAGCCTATGCATCAAGACCACATCAAGTACTCAAGAGAAGTCTAACTCGTTGGATCAAGTTTGGACCAAGTCAAAGATGAGAAGACTTCAAGTGAAGACTTTAAGAAGAAGACTTCAAGAGGAAGACTCGTGTCTAGGTTTGTTTTTATAAGATTTTGTTTTTAGATTAAAATGTAAAGGATAGAATAGTTAGTGGATTGCTCAAATATACTATACACACATACACACTTGATTTAGATGAGTTTTTATAAAAGAACGTTTATTTTGGAAAAATACAAAAGAGTTTTCTTTTTGAAAAATACTGGTTTGGTTTTTGGAATTCAAAGTATACATATCTTTAACCAAAACCATATTTAGTGCCTATTGTCAAAAATATAGATATTTCACCATGTATGTGTAGTGGATCATATCCATACACTCTATGCTTTAAAAGAGTTTAAAATATCTTGTTTTTGTATTTGGAGAAGTTTTGGAAAAACAAACTTGGAAAAATACAATTTTTGTTTTAGCTAAAATTTCTAAGTTACAAAAAT
Source organism: Agave tequilana (assembly GCA_038442645.1). Taxonomy (NCBI): domain Eukaryota; kingdom Viridiplantae; phylum Streptophyta; class Magnoliopsida; order Asparagales; family Asparagaceae; genus Agave; species Agave tequilana. The sequence goes on along the minus strand of JAVJIF010028892.1, from coordinate 6,981 downwards.
AGTTCAAATTATTAGTAACATGTCTTGATTTTGCTCAAACATGTTTGTTTATCAAAGTATTATACTGAAACTATTTTTGTAGATTTTTCGTGAATTTATGGGATTTTATTCTAAATAAAAAACTCAAGTTTTAAATCCTGTAAATGGCCTGCTAGGCTCTGGCGGTCGACCGGACCAGGAGCCGGTCGACCGGAACGGTCGACCGACGTGCACAGAAGTGCACAGGATGGGCCGGTCGACCGCCAGAGAGTAGTTGCTCTCTGGAAAAGGCCCCGGTCGACCGGGTGGTTGACCGGGCGGAGAGCTCAGCTCTCTGTATCCTTGCCACGGTTGACCGGCCGGTCGACAGCTGGCTCAACGGTCAGAAATCTGACCGTTGGCCGGTCGACCGGGCGGTCGACTGACAGGTCATCCTGGCTCCCAACGACTAGTTTTTGGAACCTATTTAAAGGAGGCTTTTGGGGGCTGTTTTACACAAGATTTTTAGTGGGTTTTGGAGCTAGTTTTTCTTACTCTTTTAAGAGGTTTTTTCCACTTATTTTAGAGCGAAATACTTCCATTCGAAAGGAGAGTTTATCAAGAGTTTTCAAAAGTGATTTTCTTGTGTTTTCTACCACAATTTCCATCCTAGTTTTTCTCACAAACACTTGAGCTATCCATTGATATATTTATCCTATAGAAGTGTTATTGTGAGATTGTTTTTAGGTGATCAAAGTGTTGTGATCACCAAAGACTTCTTCTTGTGCTTTGAGGAGGCGGACGTGAGTGTTCGCGTTGTTTCGGTTTCTAGTGTGAACTCGGTGTTTGAGGTGCGGCCTCGGCGAGCTAGTGGCTTGCGGTATGTTCTTGCGGGAACAAGAGTGAAAGGACTAGAGAGTCCAAGGAGTTCAAGTGTGAACTCACCTTGTAGGTGTTACGGCACCGAGTGATCCGGTGGGATCGGTTTATAGTGAAAATTCTTCAAGTGTTGAAGGCGGGACGTAGAGTAAGTGTGCTCGAACCTCGAAACAAATCTCCCGTGTTTACGATTGCTCTCTATCTCTTACTTGTCTTTATATCTTGCATGCTAATATTGTCTTCATCTTTATATGCTTGATATATATTTGTGCTCATATTGTTATATGCTTGGGATTTGTTTGCTAACACTTGTATCCAACCAAGAGAGCCAACGCGGCACCTCAACTCTTATTTAGAGGAATTTTGAGGAGTTAGTCCAGAGCCCTTCACGGGGAATCCGGCTACACTCTTGTGTTATACGTGGTGTTTAGTTCAAGAAGTTTTAATTTGCATAATAAGTTTTAATTCCGCATTTATTTACCATTAGATTAGCCATCACCTATTCACCCCCTCTAGGTGATTACACTATTCACCCCTCTAGGTGTATTTTCATTAACATGGTTCAGAAGGATGCCTATGTCTATTGGGAGGAGGGAAGAAATTTTATTAAAAAAGAGAAGAAAATATAAGAGTTACAAAAGATCTCTCTCTCTCTCTCTCTCTCTCTCTCTCTCTCTCTCTCTCTCACAACTCTCAATGGTGAAATTTCTAATAAACTTAACTTTTCTTGATTTTTCCTGACTTAACCGTCAAGACATCACATGGATTATCATCTGCTTCTTCGACAACATCGGTTTGATATGAATTTTCACTAGTACTAGCCATATCAGAATCTTTTCCATCTTTCTTCTTCAGTATCTCCTTGTATTTCATACAATTTTTCTTGATGTGCCCTGATTTCTTGAAAAAATAGCAAGCAAAACTGTTAGAAGTCTTTGGATCCCTTTTGGGTCCCCTACTCTTTGATCTCTCCCTCTGGCCCTTGACAATCTCATAAGACCTCCTTTATAGAATCTATCATTTTCATTAGCTCTTTGTTTTAGAGCATTTTTCTGACATCTTCTAATTATAAGGTCCCTTACTATACATGATGATGGTTGCAAAGTGGTCATAACTTGATGGAAGAGAAGAGAGTAACAGAAGAGTTTTATCTTCTTCTTCTATCTTAACCTCCAGAGCCAACAAGTCGCTTAAAATCTACTAAAAGCATTAAGATGTTATAGAATAACCGTACCTTCCTTCATGCAAAGATTGTATAACTGCTTCTTCACGAACAGCTTGTTCGACAAACTCTTCGTCATGTAAAGGCTCTCCAGCCTACACCAAAGACCAGCAGTTGTCTCTCATTCATAACGTTATAGAGGATGTTGTCTTATAGGTATAGTATGATCATTGACTTTGCGCGAATGTCGATGTTGTTCCACTCATTATCCTCCATCTTCGATGGCTTCTTCTTAATAACCAAGCAGGGCTTGTGTGTGCCCTCCTTCATGAGAAACGATGTTACTCGTATCTTCCACAACATGAAGTTGGACTTCCCATCGAATTTCTCCAGCTTGAACTTGGTTATCGCGGTCGTCTTGTTAGCCGTTGCTCAATACCATTTGTAAGGATTTGGGGTACCATTCCAAATGACTAGCCTTCTTGGTAGAGTTGCCCAGGTCTTATATACCCAAGACCATCCCCATGTCTAGCAGATGTGGGATTATTTATTCGCACAAATCCCAACCATCCCCTTCGAACAAAGAGTCTCCCGTAAGCTCATTTTAAATCTAGAAGATCATCTTCATACCAGGAAGATCATATGCTCCATCGAGATCACAACCTGCGTGGATGACAGGACAGCCTTATGTGAAATAACACTGCAGCCTGTTACTCCTCTTTACCGTGTTGGAGCCGTACGCCTTGCGTGAAGTAGGAGCATTGCTGCCAAATCCTTGAGAGCCTACCTGCTTTATAGGGGCCTTACTTCGCCTTCCACTGGGCCCACGTCTTTTGTGCCTTGGGGAATTGAATAGCACCCACACACACGACTAAGTTGGGGCATGGCTCAGAACCAATTGTTGTAGATCAGCACAAATATAATAACAGAGAAAAACCGAGTTAAAGACTCAACAGCGAAAATGTAGATCTACTACTAGCAAGTAATTAGACTAATCACTACACAACCATAGATCACCAGATTTAACGTGGTTCGGCAAGAGTGACTATGTTCACGGGGAGGAAGAGAGAAACTTTATTGAAAATAGAGAAAAAAAATATAAGAGTTATAAGAAGATCTCTCTCTCTCTCTCTCACAACTATCAATGATGGAATTTCTTATAAACTTGACTTTCCTTGACTTTTCTTAATTTAGCCGTCAAGACATTACATGGATTCTCATATGCTTCTTCATCAACACCGGCTTGATTTGACATTCCATTGCTACTAGCCCTATCAGAATCATTGTTGCCTTTCTTCTTCAGTATCTCTTTGTATGTCATGTATTTTTCTTGATCTGCCCTGATTTCTTGCAAAAATAGCAAGCAAAATTGCAAAAAACCTTTGGATCCCTTTTGGGTCCCCTACTCTGTGATCTCCCCCTCTGGCCCTTGACAACCAGTCCTGAGACCTCCTTTGTAAAATCTGTCTTCTTCATCAGCTCGTTATTTTGGAGCATCTGCCTGATATCTTCTAACTCTAAGGTATCCTTACCATACATGGTGGTAGTCGCCAAGTGGTCATAACTTGATAGAAGAAAAGAGTGTAACAGAAGAGCTTTGTCCTCTTTAGCTTAACCTCTAGAGCCAACAAGTCACATAAAATCCTATTAAAACAATTCCCCATTAAGACTTTTCCCTTGAACCCAACTGTATGAAGAGAACATCTTCCTATGGAACTGATATGTTGTGGACATTCAGAGTCAATAATCCATCTATCCTTGTTACCAACTGATCTATCTATAATAGATAGAATGTCGCACCGTTCTTCATCTTCTCCAATTAGTTCAGTGTCATTAGCATCTGATTGTTTCTTCTTTCGAAGCCAACAATCAACTCTAATGTGCCCATTCTTGTGATAATAGTTGCATGTCAAATTCTTATGTCTTGAGTTAGCTGTGAGACTTTCATTATTACTCTTCTCCTTGAATAATGAACTTGGTCGGAATCATCAAGATGAGACTCACCGATCAACTGGGTGTCAATTTTGTCTTTGTTAAGCAGATACGCTTTGACCTTAATTGTTGACTTGCCTCCATAGATGATACCTTCTCTGAAACTCTTATATGAAGAATGTAAAGAATACAATAATAGAAGTCCTTGATTCTCATATTTTATCTCTATCTTATTTAGATCATTGATAATAGAAAAAAAATTCATAATGTGAGACTTGATAGGTGTACCTTCATGCATGCGGAGAAAAAAGAGAAGCTGCTTCAGAATCAACTGACTCATCAATGACTTCTTTAAATAATAGTCTTGAAGTCGCTCCCATAATGAGGATATTGTTTTCTCTGTGGAAAATCATCCAACACTTCGTTCGCCAATCAATACTGAATATTCGTCAAGACTTTCTTATTCAACTCATGCCAAGTTTCTTCCTTCATGTCTTGAGGCTTTTTCTCCCTCTCGAGTAGTGATTTCTTCAACCCACTCTAGGTAAGGATTCCGTTTATCCTAATCTGCTATCTGCTGAAATTGATGACACCATCGAACTTCTGAATATCGAATTTGATCGCAGACATCTTCATGTTGATCTTGCTCTAATATCAATTGTTGTGAAACTTAGGAACACCCCATGACCGGATCGACTGGGATAGCGCAGCGGAAACAAATCACATGATTTACTAAGGCAACGAGAAGAAAAGAAGAAAAAATATTTCAAAGTAGATAGAAATCCAACACACAATATAACATAGTTTCACCAATTAAACAGATTGTGTGTAGACCCATGGGAGAAGGAGGAGAAACTTTATTGAAACTTTGGGGGAGTACAATAAGAATTACTTACACCTCATGTTGAGAAAATTACAAGTTCTTGATGGCAGCGAACCCTTATGACTAAGCTTCTCTCACGAATCTCTCATCTAGATGAATTAGACCCTTAGTAATTACAAATTCATTAGATTTCATTGAAGAGCACTCCAAGGGATTATTTACAAACTATAGAACTTTTTTAGTCTTAAACAAACTTCATCAATACGAGCAATTACCGCATCAGAATAAAAAAAATTTTTTGAATACAACTCGAATTTGGAAACAGATCCGAAAAGAAAACTGCCAGACCCGACATTAGTCAACTAGGTCAGGGTATTAGTCGATTAGGCCCAAATACTAATCGACTACTCTGACAAAATTCGAGAACCCCGACTCTCTGTTGGTCAACCAAGTCGACCATACAATGTATTAGTCGACTAATCCATATGATTAGTCAAATATATCCAGTATTAGCCGATTGGTAATATACACTGCTCCTTGTGCACGTCCGTTCTTTGATCTCCAAAGTTCATCTACCTTCACGACGTATTCCGGTCACAAATCCTAACAAGGGCGATGGAGGGAGGAAGACTGGCGGTTGAGGCGATGGTACAAAACCATTTTAATGTCAACGGAGGTGAAGAATGGTTTACAAAGATTCATGTATCAGAGATGTTAACATGCATTTTATATTTTTATTTTCGTTTCTTTCTCTTTCCATTTAAGTTGAGTTCCTTCCACTGCTTTTCAATATTAATAAGAAATTAATTGCCTTGTGACAACGAGATTCATTCTGTCATTTCTGTAAAAAAAGAAAGAAAAAAAGAAATATCTAGGTACATTTGTCTTTTAATTTAATGCTGAGCATGTATTGGTATTATCTTTGGTAAGAATTGACGAGGGGACCTTCTAAATTTACCATATTAATTCAGTACATTCACTCGCACTCTATATATACTTCTGTGGGTCACAACATCTTGCGTTCTACAGAACAAGCTAGAGATTAAGAAATGAAATCGCTTGTGGTTGTTTTTCTTCTTGTTCTCCTCTTTCTCCAAAACCAGCCAGGTATATTCTTCTACATATGTATATTGTTGCTTTATGTTTCTCGCTTGTTTAGATTTGACTAATGCAAAGTAATCATATATTAATGTTGATGATATGTCTAACAAATCAAGTTCTTTGGTAAAATTGTGAGAAACAATCGAGATCTTTATTTTTCTTTTCCTAATGCTGTATGTAAGTGATAATTGAGATCGCAGTCAGGGGCGGAGCCAGAAAAAAATTTTGGGGTGGGCTGCAATTTTTTATAACACATACTTATGAATTATATGTATTTGTCAAAAGAATAAAACAATATTCTCCACTAAATCAGGGGCGGAATCAGGAATGAATTTGTCAAAAGAATAAAACAATATTCTCCACTAAAATCAGGGGCGGAATCAGGAATGAATTTGTCAAAAAATAATTAAAATAGAAGGAAATTTAAAGTAATAATAAAAAGAATCAAAATAGAAAAAAAATTTAAGGGAATATATGGAAAAATGGGCCGGGCTGTAGCCCGGCCAGTCAACTAATGGGTCCGCCCATGATCGCAGTCCCCCGCTAGCGGCCGTGTGGCCTCCATGGGCTGTAGAGTACCGGTCCTACTTGAAGGTCACAGGTTCGAGACGCACTGCGGATATATTTAGGTTAATATAGGTCTGACCACCGTGATCTTGATTACACAATGAATCTCGATGTGTAGTGGTTGACTAGAAAGTGGTTGCCTACAACTAGAATTTGAAAATTTCATTCTTAGCCTGAAGTTACGAAGACAACTCAGTTTGTGGTCTTGTTTCATCCAGGTGTCTCGCTCCTGGTCAATTGCCAAGACTGGCTGCCTACAATAAACAAATGCGAGAACACCACCTGCAGATTTGAGTGTGTAAATTACCCTTCAAATAAGGATGGTTACTGCGTCAACGCCCACCTCTGCGAGTGCGTCCGTGACCCTAACTTCAACTGCCCTCCTCCGCCGCCGCCGCCGCAGCCTCGGCTTTAAACTGCCCTGTTATGTTCTGATGATGATTTCTGGTGGATGCATCAAAGCTATGTTATTCGTCGTTTGAGTATGGCGAAGAAAATGGAACATCAATGAATAAAAATGGTTGATTTAGTGAGACAGATTTACTCTCTCTCTCTCTCT
>JAVJIF010028890.1:0-35981 GCA_038442645.1 Agave tequilana | reverse complement strand
ATCCACCAACGGAGTCGGCCCACTTCCTGCCCTCTTCGATTGCTCTGGAGTTTGAACTTGGTGGTCTCCACCGTCGATGACGGTTGCCTTTCTGTCACCGGCGCAAGGCGCCACACTTGTGGCAGTCGTCGCCCTCTCTGCGCCGCTCACCTCTCTGCAACAGGTGTGTAGCGCACCACCGACTCTAGAGCTGGGTGCGTCACTGAGTTCACCGCCGACGAGAACTGGTCACTCTGATTTTGAAGCTTCTCCCCCCTCGAGCGTGGTTAAGTCTGGGACTGACGGAGCCCTTGGCTGTCCATCAATGCCAGACGGAGAAGATTGTATTCGAGAGATTTCATATGGATCCTCCAAGCTGGCATCTAACACCTCCATACAGAATGCCTTCACCTTACCCCGGACTCATCGTGCACGTAAGCTTATGCGCCGTCCTACTCATGCCTCGGGGGAATCAAAGTCCACCTCCACGGCCGATAAGTGCAGCATTCCCACCTGGCCACTGTGACCACCATTGAAGCTGGAATGATTCCCAAGTAGTTCGTTGGAGTGTTTGTAACATGTGTTCTGAAGGGTCGTTAAATACTTTAGACCGTATTTCTCGGAGAGGCTGGGTGAGATCTCTTGAAGACACTCTCACCTACACTACTACTAGGCAGGTCATTATGATCTGCCCACTTGGATCCGTGGACATTCCTCATGTTAACCCTTACGAGGAGATCACAGACGAGGAGATTATAGATATCATTATACCCTGTGGCATCACATTGGGCGGTTTTGGGAGCTAGTGTTGCAGATAGCCTCAGAAAGATGGATTAGGAGAGAGCTGTGGAGTGTAGTGTAGCTGAGGCAACCTGATTATTATGGTGGACTTTTGGATGTTGTACTTTTGGATATACTTTTGGTGTGTTTGTTTTGTTGTCTATGTTAGTTGCATCTTGGAATGTCAAAGGACTGAGTTATTCTCAAAAGCAAAGTCGCGTTCGTGACTTTATCAAAGTGTACTGTATTGACATTGTATTCCTTCAAGAAACAAAAACTGCAGTTCCTTTAGATTCCTTTCTTAGAGCTATTGGAGGTTTTTTTTTATTATGGATTGGACTCACCTGAATTCTCTTGGGGCTTCGGGTGGGCAATTTATTGGGTGGCGAAATTCTGTCTTTGACTGCTTCAGTGAGCTAGTGGGGGAGTTCTTGCTTTCAGTTAAATTAATCAACCACAAAACTGGCCAGCATTTTGTGGTCATATCAGTCTATAGGCCATGTGTTGAAGAGCGTAGAGCAAATTTTGGCAAGAACTTCAAGATACTAGAGGTTGGGCTGAGGGACCATGGTTGATAGAGGAGATTTTAATATCACTAGATTCTTCAGTGAGAGAACAGACCTGAAATTCATATCCCAGGAATAAGAGTTTCAATGATCTTGTCCGATCTCTAAGTGATTGAGTAAATATGTGCACAGAAAAATTTAAAATTTCAGAACTTAAGAATAAAGTGTAAGGTACTCAATGTTACCAAATAGCAAGTGGCTATGTGGGTCGTGATCCACAAAAAGGGACTGTGATGAAAGCGTGTTGATAATTTCTTTTCAAGTTTATAAAAACTGGTTAAAATTTTTCTTTGTTTTTGAAAAGAAAAGAAAAATGAAAGCAATGTTAAGTTGGAAAAGAGTGTGGAAGATAGAAGAAGATGTTGTTTTAATTAAAAGGAAAACTAAGTTAAAAGAAAGGATAAAAAAGAATAAAGAAAGAGTTGGCCTTAGAAGTGTTTCTAAACTATGAAATGAAAAGAAAGAAGAAAAGAAAGATCTAAAGTTTACATACCTCTTTATGCTTACCTCACATTGGATCCTAAGCAACAACTTTTCTTGGCTTAAAGGCGATCACCGCATGGAATATAAGATTCTCCTCACTCCAAACTGTCTATATTATATCATCAAAACTATGAAAAGTAAGCATAAATGATACAGAACTTACCCATTTAGAAGTGGAATCTATCATCATAAACCATCAGTTGCCTTGCAAAGTCAAGGCCTAGTCAAGGCCAATACACTCATCCAGTTTCGAATCAAACATGAGAGGACAAGTACTAAAGAAAAATAAAAAGAATAACATAAAAATCAAGCTTCAATTACATTGAAAAATTATAAGAAAAAGGATCAAGTTACATCAAGTGTCACTCTTGAAAAATTACTCTCTCACTTTTTCATATGAATTGCTCTCCAACCTAAGTTATAAAGAAAATGAAAAAATTACATAAGGAGAAAAAAAACTCAAGTTAAAAACTAGAAAATAAAAACTAACCTAAACTCTCTGCTGAGTGGTGCCCTGTGGCTTCTGAATTTGCAGGTATTTTTAATAGAAATGTAACGGGGGAGAGCATATGAAGATGGGGGAGCAAATGCTCCCCCAGATTTCACCAAACGGCTGCGAAAACGCGGCCAAAGCCGCGTTTCCACGGCAGGGATCCAGGGGGCATTCCTCTATGATCTCTGGTAAGCGTATATCGTTAGTTAGATTTTCTGTTAGAGCTCTGATTTTGCTACTATCCCCTTGATTCTCTTAGTTAACAAAATAAATCCAACTAAATCCGAATTAGTTGAGGAATATTTGTAATTATCTTCTCTAATCTCCATTAATCTACACCTATAAAAATCAGACATTAAGATAATTAAATAACAGGGATTATTACTAAATAAGTATGAGAATGTAATAAAAATATGCAAAAATACGTGTACGATCGCACCCCAACACCTATCTTTTGTTCGTCCTTGAGCAAAACAAATAAAAATTAGAGATAATCTAATCAACTTACTTTCGTAGGAATCGTGGTTGCACTTAGCATGTGCAACAAGCCATTAAACCTCTAAGTTACCCAAGAGGACGAGTTTTGTCTCATAAGGATTTTCAGTAGATTACACCCACAAAATCAATAAAGAAAAAGAAACAAAGTGTTAGTTGTTTGACACGGAAAAGGGGCTGGAGTAAAATTTCCTTGAATCAGATGAAAAATTACAACAGGCTAAATCTTCCGGTTACAAGGGAGGGAGAATATTGAATCTTGAATTCCCCTTTGTTTAGTGCTGGGTTCTTCGGGTGGCGGTGGAGAGTGAATCTTGTTCTCCGTTGACCAGATGACGTTCTGGACCGTCGAGGGATCTTCTCCTGGCAGGTAGAGGGAGTAACTCAGCTCCGTCTACCAAAACTCTAGAAGAGGAGGTAGGCAAAGAGCGGCTAGTACTCAGTAAGCTCGCTGAAGAGTCTTCTCTCTCTCTCTGTTGATGATCTTCTTGCCCAACGATCGGGCGTCTGTCCCTTTGCCCGATAATTGTCGTCGTCGTCCGTTTGTTGATGCGAACAAGGCTATTTATAGGGGTCTCAGGGGGTGAACGTGCCCCCTGAAAACGCTCCACAATGAGGGGCCACTACCCACTACATGCGCGGTGATTGGCCCCGCAATCCGGGTAGTTGCAACCGAGACGCGGGTGTCGAACCAACGCGCCTTGGTGCTGAGACGCGGGGTGTCAAGCCAACGCGTCATGGTGTTGAGACGCGGGTGTCAAGCCAACGCGTCATGGTGTTGAGACGCGGGTGTCAAGCCAACGCGTCATGGTGTTGAGACGCGGGTGTCGAGCCAACGCGCCTTGTTGCTGAGACGCGGGCTTCGGGCCAACGCGCCTTGTTGCTGAGACGCGGGCTTCGGGCCGACGCGCCTTGATGCTGAGACGCGGGCTTCGGGCCGACGCGCCTTGATGCTGAGACGCGGGCTTCGGGCCGACGCGCCTTGATGCTGAGACGCGGGCTTCGGGCCGACGCGCCTTGATGCTGAGACGCGGGCTTCGGGCCCACGCGTCTAGATGTTGGAACTCTGCTTTCTTAGTGGCTTGTCTGTTGGACATTTTTAGACAGCCTACAGAACCCCCTCCAAAGTTTCCGATATTCCGCAGTTAAATGGGACGGATTTCGAAATACTTTGGATTTTAGCCACGTTCGCCTTTATGACTGGACTGTTGATGCTTCGGGTTTGATCTTATCTGGATTTGGTCTTCGTGAGTGTACTGTTGAACTCTTTGAAGCCATCAGAGTTGATCGTGTTGAGTGTCTAGATACACAGTCTAGACCTCCCCGATTGCTTTTAGTCTGTCACAGGTGCGCTTTTGGCCGGGAGCGGTTGGTTGTCTGTTTGCGCCAGTGTACTGTTGAACTGATTCGCAGAAGCTGAACGCAAGTTCCTTTTGAAAAGCAGAGATGAAACTGCTTTAAAGACGCGACTTCCATGGGGTGCGTCTTTTTTGGCGATAAGAACGCGACTGATCTCCCATGAGGTAGACGCGATATTTGGCCAGACTGGAAGGACGCGAATTTCTTAGAGAGACGCGACCTTCCGAATGCATTCATGGAGAGGCTGACGTGGCATGTCCATCGAGGAGGTGCGTTCTTTGGGCGCGAATTCTGTGCCATGTCATGATTACGCCGCCAGCTGGCCTAGGGAACCGGCGAAATTTCGCCTTTTGGCGCGCTGATTTCCTGGTTCATTAAATGAACTGCTCCACGTGTCGACTGCTGACTCGTGGCGGGGTTGCGATGCATGATCTTCTCCGTTCAGAAATGATTTTGTTACACGCGTCAAGCGGCGACTCGCTGCAGCGTCTACCGGGCCACACGCCGCGTATCTTCGCGAATCCCTGTGCCTATAAAAGGCAACAGTTGGAGAGATGCATCTTCTTCTCCGAACGCACTCGCTGAGAAAAAGAATTTCCTTCTCTGTTCATCTTCGAACTTGTTCATCTCCTTGCTCGGATTTCTGAACATCAATGGCACCCAAGACTAAACCAACTGCATCGTCCTCAAAGGCGACCGTCGCCGAGGCCGAGAGGGGCGCTTCCTCCGCGCAAGAGGCTGTTTTCTGAGGTAAAATGCCTCTTCGCCGTGAGTTTCGCCATTAACACAAGTTCATAGAACCCTAAGAACCATTAACACAAAATCGTGTTTGATTCTCGGACGCAGTCCTTGAGATGATAACCGGGGCGCGGGTTTGATGATCCGACGCCAGTGAGCTCTGCACTTCGGATCCTTCACTTAGAATATTTCTAATTGTGAAGGTCTCTGGACGCGGTTTGCAGAACGCGGATTTGATCCTTGCGTTCTGTGCCGCGTTTTGGTGCCATCAGGCGCCGATTTTGATGAATTTGGCGTCTGAGTCCAAGTACTTAGAATTTCACAAGTCTTGGTTTGCAAAACGCGGATTTGATCCTTGCGTTCTGTGTCTTCAGCCGCCGATTTTGATGAATTTGGCGTCTGAATCCAAGTACTTAGGATTTTCGTAAGTCTTGGTTTGCAGAACGCGGATTTGCAGGTCTGGACGCGGATTTAGATAATTCCTGCGTCTAGGATCTCTTCTGCGTTTGGACGCAGATTCGCAGGTCTGGACGTGGATTAGACAATTCCTGCGTCCAGTATCTCTTCTGCGTCTAGGTTTTGAACACTTAGCATTTTTCCTTACTTTTGGTAAAGTATCTGACTAAGTGTCCTTTTCTTTTGCAGTGCGACATATTCCTGGCTCGCTCGCCAAGATACGCCACTTTGGTCATGTAGGAGGCGCCGACCGGGGCTTGACCTTCGTGCAAAGAATGAGTGTCCCAGTGACTGCTGACCAGACGCCAGATCGCAGGGAGAGGCTCTCCAATGTTGACAGGAGAACCTTCCGGGCGCTTATGACCGATGCCGCATTCAAAACGGATGATGGCGTCAGGCTGGAGAAGCCTGCCTTCTTCTTCGGGGATCACGTCCATGACGACGGCCGTCGCGTGTCTGAAGGAATTTACAAATGGCTCCGTCAGATAAAGGGCGGAAGATTCTTTCTTCCGGATATGGAGAGGATGTTCCCGATGTCCTACTTCCAGCACATGTCCGTCCCTCGGAAGATGGAATGGGATGTTTCCCAATATGTCCCTGAGATCACGCTCGGTGCCTTGAGCTTCCAGAAGGTATACTGCTATGATAGTCATGACAGGTCGGTTCTCGGCCTGTTCCCCGCGTCGCGTAAGTCTGAGGTTCCGGTTGGGGAGATACCTCAGCTTGGCGCTACCTTCCTTAATGCGTTCATGGAGGCGGAAGGTGACTATCCTGTCGAGTTCCGTGCGTATGGGTGGGTCCATTCTTCAGGGAATTCTTGGTGGGGCAGGATGGTGGGTTTCGTCCTTATCGAACTTAAGGAGCTGCTAGAGCGTGTGGGATTGTACCCAGCAATCAGGGCCGTGCAGTGGGGTATCCCAATGAGCTCTCATAACTTCTTTGGATCCTGGAGCGCTATAACTCACTGGCGGGGACATTCTTCACCCCTGTTGGAGAGATGGGCCTTGCACTGCACGAGTTGCATGAGGTCTCGGGACTAGCGTCAGGGGACATTCCTTATGAGGAATATGTCCCTACCACTAAGGAACTCCACTTCTTGAAAGAAGAATTTCCTCTGGTGTACGAGACCTACTGGGAGGTGATGTGCCACTTCCACATCTGCGGTCAAACAACTGCCTGGAGGTCAGCAGGGGTCAAGCAGTTGTCCTGGGCTTGTTATCTGTTCAACAATGTCCACAAGAAAGACCTCCCGATAATCCGACTGGCTCCCAGTTCCGACAGGGAGATCGAAGACAGGATCGACGCGGCTCCGGACAGCTTTTACACCACGGAGTCGAATGAGGACGGTTTCGACCCCGACCTGGTTTTTGAAAGCTTCCACCATCAAGCCCGGACCCCTATCTCTGATCGAGCACTGTTGGCGGGCTTCCTGATGTTGTGGCTGAAGAGATGTGTGGTGCCCACGCTGCCACATGAAGTTATTGTTGCAGATGTGGTATACCCGGCGGTGCTCCTGGCTCATGGTAGCCCCATATCCCTTCTTCCGGCCGTAGCGGCTGGCATTCAGAGCGGGCTGCGGGCGTTAACCAAAAGTTTCTGCGAATCCCCGAAGACTGTTGATTCCCATGGAAAGCCATATGTTGACTCAGAGGGGAATCCAATGGTGAAGCGTCCCAACCCTCGGATCGAGCTGCCTTACACGTACCTCATGGCTTGGTATGTGATGCACTGCCCTTCCTTGATGACGGCGGCGCGTGGGGGTGTGGGTCATGTCCCATTTGTGCAGCGGCTGGAACGTTCGGAATGGTGTGACGCCTACATCTATTATGTTCGGAAGTGTCTATCAATCGCCACGAATTACCAGCTCAATCGCTGCTCTCCAGAGATTCCTGGTGTAGCTTTCGGGGAGCTGTTCGCTGATGTCGCTGGCCGGGATGACTTCTCGCAACTGTCTGCGGGACTCTTCTGGTGGTTGATCAACATCCGGCCAGGATATGTGCTGTTCCGGCAAGGGACTTCATGCACTATTGAGCCGTATATGCCGAGTCGCTTCGCCCGACAGTTCGGCTACGATCAACTCTACGTCGGCAATCCCAATACTCAACTTGCCTTCGAAGGCAATCTGTTTGAAGGTGCTCGGGCCTGGTACTACAGTGTGGCCGGAGGGACGGGAGCAACATTCCGTCTACCTATCGAGGGGCCCAAGTGCCGTACGAGCTTCAGTTTCTGCACTTGGTACTCCCAAGCCATCCAGGCACCAGATTTTGTTCCGGAGTTCTCATGCATTGAGAGCATCAATGCAGATCTCGAGGCGAGGTCGGAGTCTGGTAAACAGACGAAACTCATCAACCAGTACCTGAAGGCTCAGAAGGAGGTCGGGAGACGATCGAGGAGGGAGCCCCCAGCAGTGAGGGCGGAGCCGCGACCGGCAAGGGCAGAGCCACGAGCGACAAGGGCGGAGCCACCAGCCACGAGGGAGGAGCCGCGGGCAAGGAGGTCTAAGCAGGGTGGCGAGCAAGCGTCGTCGACGCTCTGCTTCTATTGCTGAGCCTGCCCCAAAGAAGGCTCGGAGGGACTTAACGGCTGAAGTCTCTCAATCCGGAGACATCTCTGCTGGAGTTGAGGCTCCTCCTGAAGACGTCCCTGTTAGAGTTGAGGAACCGCCAGAAGATGAAGATTTCCCAAGCTTGGTCCGTGCTCCTAGGTCGCACAGCAAGACCGTGGAGGAAGGGGAGCTTGTTGACGAGTCCACCGCCGCCGAAGAGGACGAGTCACTGGAGGTCGACATAATGACTGGAGGGGATGTTGAGATTGCAGGCATCTCAGCTCAACCCGAGCCTTCTTCTGCTCATGAAGGGAGAGACGAGGCACAGCAGCCGGGGTCTCCTAGCGTCTTCATTTCCAGTCCTAGGGCAGTCGACCCTAGTCCTACCACTGGGGTAATTGGAGGTAAGGCTCCTGTTGTGGAGCTTCCTCGCGTTGCGCTGTCGTCTTCTTCGTTATCGGGGGGGAAAGCGCCTTTGAAGACGAGGTCGACTATGGCGATGAACCCTCTCTTCCTGATCAGAGCAAATTCTTCCACATCTCGGAGGAGGAACAATATGAGGGTGAGCCATCGACTGTATCACCGCTAGCGATTATCCCTGCTGAAGGTACTCTTTCCATCTTCTGTCCTAATTTCTCTTTACATATTTGAAGAGGATGTTCTAACATTCTTCTCTTATGTTGCAGGGTCGGCCGAAGATGCTGAGGCTACAACCTCCTCGCATATTGAGGAGATGGTGATAGAGTTGACCCGGCCCAAGGGGATTGAGGTCTCGGCTGCTGAGATACCCTCAAAGGGGGCAGCTGTTGAAACTGGGGAGCCTTCCACTCTGCCAGAAGAGGAAGCAACCACTGAGGCTGAGGAGGCTCTCACTCTGCCGGGCGAGGAGGTTACTGCTGAAGCCGGGGAGAATTCTACCCCGCAGGATTCGACACCTCTAGACCTCCAACTTGGTAAGGCAGCTCTGACGTTTTAAATGTTTCGCTTTTCCATCATTGTGGCTGACGCTGCGATAACTTGCAGAGAGGACTGAGGGGGCTCAGGTGGAGAGTCCGATGGTTGGTACCCTTCCAGAAGGCCATACAGCTCAAGTCTCGGTGGAGGTTTCTGAGGAGGTTGTGCTTACTACTCCCTCATTGGTCGTGGAGGCTCCTGCAGAGGTAGTACCTCCGGAAGCGTCAGCGGCCAGTCTAGCTCTTGCCGTATCGACGGCCAGCACGGCTCTGGTGCAAGAGGATCCGCTCTATATCCCTTATCCCGTGACAGAAAAGGGTCGGGAAGCTTCCTAGGTGGTGAAGACATGGGAGAACTGGCACGTCAGATGGTGCAACAATTCTTCGCTTCGATGGGATCATGTATTGATCTCATCTTACGTGGAAACAACACCTTTCAGTTTGCCCAGACGCTTCTTAAAAATCTGGCTGTGAATGTCGAATTAACCGGAGGCCCCTCACTTGCCAAGGCGTGTCTGCGGGTGGTGGAGCAACTGGGAGACGGCCTGCAGGAGCTGGATGAAATCACCTAGAGGGGGGGTGAATAGGTGATGGCTATAAGATAATGGCAATTATGCGGAATTTAAAAATTTAACTCTTAAACAATTAGCACAATACAATATTTCTTGCAAGTAAAAGACAATGTAAAATTGCAAGTAATAAAGGAGATAGAGTTAGAAGAATTTGAGCAAACGCAAACACGCCGATATGTTTCCGAGGTTCGAGCCACGCTCTACGTCCCCGCCTTCACACTTGAAGGATTTCCACTATTGAGGATCCCACCGGATCAACATACAAGGACAACACTTGTCCGTCTCCCGTGATGACACTTCACCACCTTGAGCTCACTAGCTCGCCTTGAGGCCGATGCCTCTACAACTTCACTCAATTACAATGGAAGTGATCACACTTGATCACTTTACAAAAGAGCTCACTAAGCACAATCCTAGAACCAAATAGGAGAGTTAGAGTATGGGATTGTGTAGTGCAAAACTAGAGAGAAGTAGAGGAATAGGCTCCAAGTAAGGTGTATGAAATTTAGGCTTTGGAGAGAAAAAATCTTTTCTAAAATGAACTTTGAAATCTTTCACAACTCTTGTAAAATTGCACTTGATAGCTCTAAAATCATTAGTCATTTCATATGAAGTGACCACCTATTTATAGGGGTCAAAAACTGCTCAAGAGATTCGTTGGAGACAAATCCCTAAAGTCAAAGAGTCAGAAAAATAGCTGTTGAGTCTGTCAGAACTTTTGACAGACTACCGGTCGACCGGGTCGGTCGACCGCCAACGGTCGAAAATCCGACCGTTGGGGCTCACCGGTCGACCGGGTCGGTCGACTGGCAATTTCCAGAGAGCAAAGGGTTTGGGCCGGTCGAGTATCGGTCGACTCCCGGTCGACTGATACGCACATGCACAGTTGTGCATGTCGGTCGAGTCCCGGTCGACTGCCGGTCGACCGGTCACTGTGAGTTTCTGAAAAATGAGAATTTACAGGACCTGGACAATTTTGGATTTGGTTTTGGGTCTTGGATAAAATGTTTTGGTCTTGAAAAATCATAGAGTATGAGCATGTGTCATACTACTAACAAGGTAAAATACTTGGTAAAAATTCTTTTGATAAAAACTTGATTTTCCATGAAATGTTTTTCCAAAAACTAGTCTTTCTAAAATCGTATTTCCAAAATAAATAAGTTCATCTAAAAATAAGTTTGGAAATGAAAATAGAAAGTATTTTTGAAGCCAAAAATCACTCTAGAAAAATGTGTGTGTGTGATATCCCATATCTCTACTTCTACTATTTAGTTTTGACAAAATTCTAAAACAAAATAGACAAAATACAAATCTTGGATTCTTTAGCAAGTCTTGATCTTCTTCTTGAACTTTTCTTCAACGCAAATTCCGAAGCTTCCTATGTGCTTTAGCTTGGGAATGCAAATGTTGGGCAAACTCCAAAAGTGTGAGTCTTTTAGTGGAGTCGTCAAAATCTGTTTCTTGAACCTGAAATACTTTTAAACAAGATTATTAAATACATAACTAAATACGTTTTGCTATCATCAAAATAACCGGGATAATGGCCTTTGGGCCAACAATCTCCCCCTTTTTGATGATGGCAAAACATATGTAGTTATCACAAGATATTTTGGGTAGAGTCTTCAAATGAAGCTCCCCCTCAACACAAGCATATATAAAAATCATACTCAGGCATATTATCACAATTGATAAATCATAAACATCATATATCCATTCCACAGAAAATATCAACTACTCATGTCATATCATAGATAAAAGGAAATGAGTCTCAACATGACATAAATACATAACACAAAAGATACATGTCCACAACACAAAAATAAAAGGTGTCCAACACAACAAAATAAGTCAAGTACATATAAAAAGTGTCACAACAAAATATCTCTCTCTCCAAATATCTCTCCCCTTTTTGACATCATCAATAAAGGGGAGGTCACTCATCAGCATCAACAGCAGCATCACTCAGTGGCCTCGTCATCCTCCTCCTCGTCATCATCAGAGCCCTCAGCCATCGTCTGGTCATCACCATCATCTGAGGAAGAAGAGGAATCTACCTCCTCTGTATCCAAGGCATCAACTCTGGGGCGCGGTGGTGGAATAGAGACGCGAGCTCTGGGAGGGAAAGGAGGACCAGTGGCAGGGAGTCGACGAGCACCCGGAGTCCCATCAGGAACGACTATGTCCAATTTTGTGAACAGAGACTGAAACTGAACATCCACAAATCTCATGGATTCAGCCATATAAGACAAGTCGTTTCGGACCTCCGCCCGAAAAACAGCATCCATAGCAGCACGATCAGCCATATCTGCACGAAGTGCAGAGACTTGCTCTCCGACCCAGGCCTGATGAGCCTCGATCATTGAGCGGACCTCAGAAGAAGAAGCACCCTGAAACTCAGGAGCAGGAAAAACAGGAGGTGGAGCTGGAGCTGGATCAGCTGCAGGAACAGGTGGTGGTTGCACAGCTGCGTGTCGACGCAACTGAGCTTCCATCATCTTCAAAGCAGCAGCATTGATATCAGATGAGGGTTTGAAGGGGCTTGACCAGAGAGATCAAAATCTAAAGCCCTGAGAAGATGGGTAATGAGCATGCCATAAGGCAGACTCCTACCAGCAGTGCGAATCTGATCACAACTCATGTGAGAAGCGATCACTCGAGGGAAAATTTATCCTAATGCCTTTAAGGAGGCAATAGATAATCAGGGGAACAGGACCTCGAGCATGACTGAATTCACCGGATTTAGGCACGATATTATGAAAGATAATCTTAGCAAGGACCTGAGATTGGAGGGAATACTGACTCACAATCTCATTCCTTACCAAATCGGGATCGTCATTCCGGTGAATGAGAGTGGATGCGGTGAGCGAAGACTCACCCTCCGGATATTCAGAAAATCATGTAGGTCATGAGAGTAGACATCTATTCCATCAGTGGAAAGATGAAGAATCCTAGCAAACTGACCTAGGGAAATATTTATGTCCCTACCCATCACACGGGAGATGATCCGGTTCCCACTAAATTCAAAATTGGCATAGAAATAGGGAACCAAGGATGTGTAAACCTTCTCCCTGATGGAGAGAAAATCCACAAGATTGTTGGCACGGAGAATGTGGGGGATATCAAGATGTTCAAAGTCATGGATAGCCACATACCTACCCGAAATTGTGTTCCTAGGGGCTAGATGTGTGTAACGGTCAGAGGCAAGATCGTTACGCAACAAGGGATCAGTCCTAGGGGCTTGAGAGGAGGATTGGGCAATGCCCTTTCCCTTCTCAGAACGATGCCTTTTAGGAGGCATGATAAAAATCAAATTTTTAGGGTTTTGCAGGTAAAGGCACGATCTAGATGATCAATCAACCTAATATGAAGACAAAAGAAGTGATATATCTAAGCTAGAAAGGAAGAACAGATGTAAAATCCGAATTTTTACCTTGAGAAAATTCTGAAACCCTAGCTTGAAAATCCAGAAGTTCTGAAAATCTGATGGACGGATCGGCTTGAGATTGAAGATCTGAGTTAGGAATGAGGAGTTTGAGATGGGTTTTGAAAGAATTTGAGATCAGGTGAACGGATTTGAAGTTAGAAAATTTGGGAAGAAGAAAGTCCTGCGGCTCGCTGAGAGAGAAATGAGAGAGTGAGCGAAACAGTGAAGAAAAAATCCAATTATAAGCCAGAATTCGACGATCGGTCGACTGGGGTTAAGGGCCGGTCGACCGAAAAGATACAGAGAGTCACGCACTCGGATCGGTCGACTGGTCCTATAAAACAGTCGACCGGTAGCAGAAAAAAAAAAATTTTTTTTCTCTCAGGCAGCGCCGGTCGACTGGGGTTAGGGTCCGGTCGACTGGTGCTGTCTGAAAATCTGCTACCAGAATCTGACTCAAAAAAAATTTAAGGAAAATCATAACAAATAAAATATGATATATTATAACATACAGGGATACAACAACCAGTTTTAAAAATCTTCTTTTAGTGATCATATCAACAAAAACTTCACACAAAATGTTTTAATTTTATTTTACAAATTTAAACAAAGATTTAAAGATGTTGAAGCCGAATACCCAGTGACGGGTTCTGAACTTCATCCTCTTGATTCCTCTTGAATGAGTTGAGGTGCGCAATTGCCATCTTTAAGGTATGTTTTAAACAAGATATTTTGATTAATAATTTATACTTTTGAAAAATAGTATATACATATAGATACACAAAAATATGGACATGTGGACAAATATGACATAAGGCATAAAAATACAAGATATGAAAATTAACGCAAGGCATGTACACAACATGATAGAAAAGTAGTTCTATATAGGCATGTATCAATGGAATACAAAAGCAAACTATCAATTCTATACACATGTATACATTACCAAAAATCAACAACTATTTTAAAATGGAGATATTACCAATTTAAGGGCAATCTCCAAAAATAGGTGCCTCCACGATAGCGATGCAAGCTAGATTTGAACTTGTGAGCTTAGTTGCATCTACCACCCGGGCACCGTCTCCCCCTAAGTCTTGGAGGAAGTAGATCCACCTGTATCACCTACATTTGGAGGATCTTTTGGTACCCAAATCTTTGAGGGTCCTTTGGGGTTAGTACCGGGGCGAACCCAAACATATTTATTATTAACATTATTTTTAGCATAACAAAACTTTTCTAAATGGCCTTTGCGGCCACAATGAGTGCAAACATAAATTCTACCACTACTATACATGTATGCATGCTTATGTGTGTGCACATGTTTCCGTGCATGTGTATGTGTATGAGATGCATGTTTCCCTTGGGGTACTCCTTAGGAAATTTAGATGCTATCTTTTTCAAATCAAAAGCATAACTTTTTAAATTTGAGTCCAAAGCTTCAACACGTTTTTGGATCTCAACAAAATCATTTTTATCAATTGAAACTATGGGGGTTTACCCTTATTTGCAAGTTTATATTTATCAAAATCATTTTTCAATTTTCCAAAAGAGCTAGATAAAACATCCTTTTCTTTAACAACTATTTCAACTTTATATTTTAAAGCTTCATTTTCTCTTTTTAATTTCTTATTTTGAGATTGGGAAATCTCATACCTATTTTGCAATTCTTCAAAAAAATGTGCAAGCTCATCCATTGTTAAATCATCATCTTCTAAAGTAGTTTCAAGGGTTACCTTAGAAGTGTCCTCACCTTGTGCCATGAAGCACATGTTCGCGGCGTCGACTTCCTCTTCGGATTCGGACTCCGTATCATCCCAAGTAGCCACCATTGCTTTCTTCTTTCTTTGCCCGTTCTTGGATGTGGTCGCTTGTAGAGCGGAGCAATCGGCAATGAGGTGACCGATCTTCTTGCAATGGAAGCAAGGACCGGGCTCCTCTCTTTTTCTTTCAAATCTCCCTTGAGGTTTCCTCGCCGGAAATTGCTTTGTCTTCCCTTTTTGTAAAACATCTTGCCCACCTTCCGGATGAGCATGGCGAAGTCTTCATCGCACTCGTCCGATGAATCATCCTCGTCTTGAATGGTTGGAGCGGCTTTGAAGGCTATTGATTTCTTCTTGGGTGCCTCCCTTTCTTCTCGTACCTTCATCTCCATCTCATGTGTTTTGAGATTGCCGATGAAGCCGGAGAAGTCCATCTCCTCCTTGTCATTTAGTTCTTTGAGGGTGTCGCCTTAACTTCCCAAGCTTTGGGAAGAGCTCTAATCACCTTCCTTATCTTTTGATCGTTGTCAATCTTGTCGCCTAAGGAAGAAAGAGCATTAGTTATTTTTGTAAAGCGAGTGAGCATGTCATCAATGCTCTCATTATCAATCATGTAAAAATTCTCATATTGAGAACGTAACAAGTCAACTTTTGCTCTCTTGACTTGTGACGTTCCCTCATGAGTCACAATAAGCATGTTCCCAAACTTCATATGCCGATTTACAATTAATGATGCGTGCAAGGTCATCTTCATTAAGTGCTTGTGTTAATGCATATTGTGCCCTAGCATTTGCTTCATAGTCTTTGGAAGTATCCTCGGACCATGTGCTCTCATCACTAGTTGGTTCAATGAAGTCTTTGGTAATGGCCCTAGCTACCCTAACACCTAAGGATTTCAAAAACAAGTTCATCTTGACTTTCCAAATAGGAAAGTTCAACCCATCAAATTTGGGAGGGGATTTTATGCTAGAAAAGTCCATGGATGCCATGAATGCACAAGCAAGTAAAATGCAACAAACAACAACAAGCAAATATATAGCCAAATGAAGGATCTCCCTAAGGTGGTTAAACCAAATCTAGGGTTAGGCTCTGATACCAATTGAAATCACCTAGAGGGGGGGTGAATAGGTGATGGCTATAAGATAATGGCAATTATGCGGAATTTAAAAATTTAACTCTTAAACAATTAGCACAATACAATATTTCTTGCAAGTAAAAGACAATGTAAAATTGCAAGTAATAAAGGAGATAGAGTTAGAAGAATTTGAGCAAACGCAAACACGCCGATATGTTTCCGAGGTTCGAGCCACGCTCTACGTCCCCGCCTTCACACTTGAAGGATTTCCACTATTGAGGATCCCACCGGATCAACAATACAAGGACAACACTTGTCCGTCTCCCGTGATGACACTTCACCACCTTGAGCTCACTAGCTCGCCTTGAGGCCGATGCCTCTACAACTTCACTCAATTACAATGGAAGTGATCACACTTGATCACTTTACAAAAGAGCTCACTAAGCACAATCCTAGAACCAAATAGGAGAGTTAGAGTATGGGATTGTGTAGTGCAAAACTAGAGAGAAGTAGAGGAATAGGCTCCAAGTAAGGTGTATGAAATTTAGGCTTTGGAGAGAAAAATCTTTTCTAAAATGAACTTTGAAATCTTTTCACAACTCTTGTAAAATTGCACTTGATAGCTCTAAAATCATTAGTCATTTCATATGAAGTGACCACCTATTTATAGGGGTCAAAAACTGCTCAAGAGATTCGTTGGAGACAAATCCTAAAGTCAAAGAGTCAGGAAAAATAGCTGTTGAGTCTGTCAGAACTTTTGACAGACTACCGGTCGACCGGGTCGGTCGACCGCCAACGGTCGAAAATCCGACCGTTGGGGCTCACCGGTCGACCGGGTCGGTCGACTGGCAATTTCCAGAGAGCAAAGGGTTTGGGCCGGTCGAGTATCGGTCGACTCCGGTCGACTGATACGCACATGCACAGTGTGCATGTCGGTCGAGTCCCGGTCGACTGCCGGTCGACCGGTCACTGTGAGTCTGAAAAATCAGAATTTACAGGACCTGGACAATTTTGGATTTGGTTTGGGTCTTGGATAAAATGTTTTGGTCTTGAAAAATCATAGAGTATGAGCATGTGTCATACTACTAACAAGGTAAAATACTTGGTAAAAATTCTTTTGATAAAAACTTGATTTTTCATGAAATGTTTTTCCAAAAACTAGTCTTTCTAAAATCGTATTTCCAAAATAAATAAGTTCATCTAAAAATAAGTTTGGAAATGAAAATAGAAAGTATTTTTGAAGCCAAAAATCACTCTAGAAAATGTGTGTGTGTGATATCCCATATCTCTACTTCTACTATTTAGTTTTGACAAAAATTCTAAAACAAAATAGACAAAATACAAATCTTGGATTCTTTAGCAAGTCTTGATCTTCTTCTTGAACTTTTCTTCAACGCAAATTCCGAAGCTTCCTATGTGCTTTAGCTTGGGAATGCAAATGTTGGGCAAACTCCAAAAGTGTGAGTCTTTTAGTGGAGTCGTCAAAATCTGTTTCTTGAACCTGAAATACTTTTAAACAAGATTATTAAATACATAACTAAATACGTTTTGCTATCATCAAAATAACCGGGATAATGGCCTTTGGGCCAACACTGGAGTCTTTGGAAGATGCTGGCTCTTTTGGTGAGGCCCAGGCCACCTTGACCAGGCTCCTAGCTGCTCAAGAGCGAGAGCGACAGGAGGCAGAGGCACAAATCGCTGCAGAGATTCGCAGCCTCGAATATTCCCAGGCTGAATGTCAGAAACTAGCTGACGATTCAAGGGAATCCGAGCTTACCGTGCAGAGCACAGAGCAAGTCATCATCAGGGCTCGGGACACCATTGCCAGGGCAGAGGCTGTGCTTGCGCTCATGAGGAGAAGCTTGTTACCCTCAAGAAGGAGCTAGAGGAGCAACGGGCTGCTAAGGCGCGAGCTGAAGAGAGTCTGTCTCTACATTCTTCCAGGGTGGAGTCTCTGCGAACGCAGCTGGCCGCAAGAAATTTCTTATCCGAAGCGGAGCTGCGGAACCAGGCCATTATGGAACCTGAAAGGGCACGCCAACACGAGATTCACCGCCTTAGGGAACAAATCCGTTCCTTGGCGAAACCAGGACATTTAGCCTTCTTTTCTTTTTCTTTTTGTAAAGAAAAGGACACTCATTTATCAAGAGTGTTTTGTATCCACTTTTATCATTCTTTTGATATAAAAGTTTTGAAGTTTTTGGCTCCACCTTCTTTGCTTAGCTGCGGATGAACCCAACTTCTTGATCACTGGCTGTGAATACTAAACTTAGATAGGACTAAGTTCTTTTAATGAGACGCGGCGTCAGTCCACCTGAACTTAGATTTCACTAAGTCCTTTTGATGAGACGCAGCGTCAATCACAGAGTGAGACGCGGTCATCATTCACTAGGAACTTAGATTTCACTAAGTCCTTTTGATGAGACGCGGCGTCAATCACAGATTGATACGCGGTCTTCTTGATGAGACGCAGCGTCAATCAAAAGATGAGACGCGGTATTGATCCATAAAGTGAGACGCGGCCGTCAGTCCATGGAGTGAGACGCAGCGTCAATCTCAAGGTGAGACGCGGCTCTGAATAACGCAAATATGTTTTGCGCAGATCGGGAGGCGCAAGAGACGCAGCCTTGTCTGCTGAAGGGACGCGGCTTTCCCATCTGCGTTTAATGCAACCTGACTAAAAGATTTTAGGAGATCTTTGAACGTCAAGTCTTCGCTGTCGATTGGGATTCTGGGTCGTTCGTTGCTTCCCAAGGCAGTTATCCACGCGTCGGCCTCTCAATGGATTTAGGCGTTAATGCTCTTGCATGCAGAACCGACGCTGGCGGTTGAAAAAACGGCGCACTTCGACGGTTTCCAAAGCAGCGTTCCACGCGTCCGTTTTTGATTGGGCTTTGACAGTCGTGCGCGACGGTTCCGATTGACGCACCATTAATGGCAGTTGTTGAGAATTGCCTATAAATAGGGTGTGCCCCCTTTTCAATAATCCAAACTTGGATTGTTTTCTTTTGTTTGCTCTGAGAGACCACGCCTTGAGTTATCTTTCAGAGAACCGTCTTCATGGGTGAAGGTGACCCCGTGGATGAAGATGACCCAGAGCTCTCATGCTTCTGTTTGGTCTCTTCAGAAGGAATCCTCTCTCGGATCATCTTGCGCGCCCGCGTTTGGATGCAGAGTGGCCAACTCTGGACAGGGGCCTCTGCTGGTATGTCACCCCGATGATGTCCATAGCCTGTACTTTGGCATAGCCATCTGAATGAAATCCTAGTGCATTCCTATTCTGGAATTTGTGCCGGTGACTTGAACTTCTCTGAACGCGGGCTCTTGACGCTGGCTTTGCTCATGGCCATTACCTTGGCGCGTTTCAGACCTGAATCTTGCAACTCCTGTTCACCCAACAGAGAGATGGCAATTTTCAGCGTTTCTGAAGTTTTTCGCGTCTTGTGCATTAAGCGCGGGTGCAAACTGAGGCCGCGTTTGAATCCTGTGCGTGGCACAGTTTTGACTCGCGTCTGTTTCTGCCGACGCGGTGGTTTGACCGTGCGGGTGTGTTCCCGCATCTGAAGTCTTCAATGACTGCCGCGTCTGTCACTTAGTTTTCTTTGTCGAAGTGTACTAAGTTCCAGATTTTCTAACTCTCTTGTTTATTCTTTGCAGGTAGGCTTGCTCGTCCTTTTCAGGTTTGCTGGGCCCGGAAAGAATATATCGGCGGGCGAACTTGCTCAATGTTCGTTTGTAAGAGAGTAAATTATGGTCCTCGTCGTTTGTGAGAGAGTAAATTATATCTCCGACGAGGACCCAAATCTCGCCAAGGTCTCTTCAGATCTTCTGCACCAACCATGTCTGATGGCAAGAGATGGTCAGGTCAAGTATGACGGCGAGGAGGTTCCGGCGGTTGCGGTGGCGGAAAGATCCTCTTCCTCTCCCTACTCCAGAAGTGACATCGAGGACACTCCGTTGGATGGCCTGCTGGGGAAAGGGATGGTGATGAATGAAGGGTTGCAGGACTTTCTGCTGTCGCTGGACCTCAAGAACACCATTGCTCTTAGCTTAGTCAGCTAGGGCGCTTTCGACTTTTGCGTCATCGCCATGGCGCAATCGGCTCCAATTGTGCACCTGGGATCAGATGCGGTTTCAAGGAGTGAATACGGCCTCTGAGAGAGAGAGGGACTTCTTTGTACTCCTTAATTGTAACACTCATCTTATTGTATAAGAGAGCGTTTTGTATCACTTTCATATGCTTGGATATATAAATAAAAGTGACACTTTTCTTTTTGCCTCCTTCATTGTCTTAACTTTTTGTCTTCAGTTAGACACGTAGAAGCAAGGAATCTTTTGACCTTATCAAAATTATAGTGGTAATCTTAATAAGTCAAGATTTGTAAGGAAAGATCCTATTTCAGGAGTTTTCATGATACTGTCAGAGGTGTGATATTAACTTGACAGGGATGGGATGATTTTTTGGTGGACCTGCCACTTTGTAAAAGAAAGTGACAAGTGGAGTTCGTACCCCCAGGGAAGATGAACTTTTATCAAGGATTTGGGATTAACTTGATTTAAGATCAGCTGGGGAGTTTGACGGAAACATTGTTAACGGTGTAATGTTAACCAACAATGTTTCTAAATGAACTTGATACTCTGTCGGGGAGAGTATCAAATGAGACTAGACTCGCGGGGAATCTAGGAAGGTCTTTACCGTTAGAGGTGTGATATTAACTTAACGGTTTAGAAGTAGTCTTGTCAGAAGTGTAATGTTAACTTGACAAGGACATGAGTTAGAGTGTTGATATTAACTTAACTCATCAGCATCTCAGTTTTATTTGGGAAAACTGAGGAAGTCACTGTCATAGGTGTGATGTTTAACTTAACAGTGAGGATAATGCTAGAGGTGTAATGTTGAACTTGGCATTAGTCGTCTCGACTTTGACAAAGAAGTCGAGGAAAGGTCATGGCCATAGGTGTATTGTTGAACTTAGCGATGACTCGGATGCTAGA
The DNA here is from genome assembly GCA_038442645.1 of Agave tequilana. Classification (NCBI taxonomy): domain Eukaryota; kingdom Viridiplantae; phylum Streptophyta; class Magnoliopsida; order Asparagales; family Asparagaceae; genus Agave; species Agave tequilana. Next base: position 15,308 of record JAVJIF010028890.1, on the reverse strand, counting down.
AGTGTAGTGTTAACTTGGCATCGTCCATTTCAGCTTCGATACGGAAGTCTGAAGAAAGGTGACTATCAGAGGTGTGATATTAACTTGACAGGCACTCGATGTACTGCTTAGAGGTGTAATGTTAACTTAAACAGTAGTTTGTCAGAGGTGTAATGTTAACTTGACAAGAATTGGCTCGTGATAAGAGAAATTTGAGGACCTGTCATTCTATTGATGAGAATTGACAAGTGGAATTTGAAATGCCAGAGGTATAGTGTTAACTTGGCAAATTTGAGAGTTTGTTACTCTATGCAGAGTTAACAAGCAAAGTTTATACTCGACAAAGAGTATTCATTACCAGAGGTATAGTGTTAACGTAGTAATGATTGCATTTTGTGGTCCTACCATTCTATGGATAAGAATTGGTAAGGGATTTTGGAGGAAAGAGTGGACTCAAGTCCACTTAGGATTTTTAGCAAACCCTCAGCTATCAACGGATTTGAGATACCTTTACCAACTACCGTTTGAGTTGGGCTAGCCATGCTATTCCCTCAGCATGATGAGTGGTCGAAGACTATGTTGGGCTTAGAAGCCAACATTTTCCTCTATCCTTAGCCGTCGGAGGCGTCGGATGTTTCTGATCAGAGGTGTATTTTTAACTTGATCAGTGGAAGAATACTGTCTAGGGATAGTATTTCTTCAAGAATTTGCCATTGATTGGCATCATGAGTGTATCGCCATTCGAAGTTATGAGGCGATATGATCCATTTGAGTAGACTGACTCTACCACAAACGGTCCTTCCCATTTGGGTTGGAATTTTCCTTTTGTCTTGTGCGTCATCACCATGGGTCTTCTGACGGCTAAGACAAGATCGCCTTTCTTGAAGGTTCGTACTTTAACTTTCTTGTTGAAGGCTCTGGTGATTCGAGCTTGGTAGAGCTCGATTTGCTGTTGGGCTTGCAGACGCTTGTCGTCTAAAGCCTCCAGTTCCTGGAGTCGCTGTCGATGCTTCTCCTCTGTCGTCATCTCCGCTGTCAAGGCGACGCGTAGAGATGGAATTTGGATTTCCAGGGGAAGCACGGCTTCACATCCGTACACCAAGGAAAATGGCGTGGCCTTTGTCGGGGTTCGCACTGTTGTGCGATAGGCCCATAAGCATTCGCCTAGCTTGTCGTCCCAATCGCGTTGACTCTTCGAGACGAATTTTTTGAGAAGCTTGCCAATGGTCTTGTTGAAAGCTTCTGCGAGGCCATTGGCGGCAGGGTAGTATGCCGTTGAAGACACACTCTGGATTCTGAACTTAGCGCAGAATCTCTGGAACGCCTGGCTGATGAACTGGGGTCCATTGTCATGGACAATCCGCCGAGGTACACCGAAACGGTAAATAACGTGATGTTTTACGAACTTGATCACGTTGGACGACTTCACCTCCTTCAAAGGAATGGCTTCGGCCCATTTGGAGAAGTAATCGGTTATTGCTAGAATGAACCGATGTCCTTTTGATGATGGAGGGCTGATAGGACCAACCACATCCATCCCCCACATTTCAAATGGCCATGTAGAGGTCGTAGAGTGGAGGTACCCTGGTGCTTGATGGATAAAATCTCCATGTATTTGGCAAGCATGACATCTTTTGGCATAGGCGACGGCGTCGGCAACCATCTTGGGCCAATAGTAACCCAACCTTTGGAGTCGATGTGCCAGTTTTGGGCCAGGTTGATGGGCTCCGCACGTACCGTCGTGAGCCTCTTTCAATACCTCCTGGGCCTCTTTTGGTGAGAGACACCGAAGTAAGATTCCGTCATACGATCGACGATACAATGTTCGCGTGATCGCATTATAGTAGAATTTAGGGGCTTTCCTTCGAATGGCAGCCGCTTCCTTGGTGTCCTCAGGCAGGATGCCGTACAAGACATAGTCGATGTAGGGGAATCGCCAGTCTTTAAGCTCTGGACCGGCCGACAATTCCAACACTTCTTTGCCTCGACAATCTCCCTTTGACTCATGATAGTCCTTGAGAGTATTTTTCGGGCAATACAGGTCGTGGCTGTAGACGAATATCTTCTCCATTGCTCCAGTTGGAAGAGCTAAGGAGGCTGCCAGGGATGCGAGTGCATCGGCGTGCGCATTTTGCCTGCGCGGTACATGGTCGATGTAGAAGTTAGCAAACCCCTCGGCCATGCGGATAGTTGCGTTGTAATAGGGTACTAAGTCCTCATGTCTGACTTCGTACTCCCCGCGAATTTGACTGACGATGAGTTTAGAGTCACCGTATGCTCGAGATTTTTAACGCCAATCTCATCGGCGAGCTGCATCCCAATCAATAGAGCATTGTATTCCGCCACATTGTTGGAACAAGGCTCCGTTAGTGAGACAGCTCGGGGTATCACATAATTTTGTGGGGAGACAAGTACTACTCCTACCCCCGCCACTACGTGTCCCTTGGGGCTTGTCCTTGATGCACCGTCAAAGAAAAGTTGCCACACTTGACTTTCGAACGATGTCTGAGTCAGGTAGGCTTCGGCCACTTCGTCTGGGAGATCCTCGTAGACTTTGGCTGCCCTCGGATCTGGGTGTTCAGCTAGGAAGTCTGCCACCGCTTGTCCCTTAATGGCTTTCTGCGGCAGAAAGTGCATATCATACTGGGATAGCAACATAGCCCATTTTGCCAGCCGGCCATTTAGTGAAGAAGGCTTTGTCATAAGTAACCTCAAAGGATTGACTTTTGATATGACATTTATAGTCTGGCTACCAGATAGTGTCGCATTTTCTGAATGGCGAACACTAGTGCCAAACATTCCTTCTCGATCGGGTTTGTACCGATGTTCGGCTCCGATCATTGTTCTACTCAGATAGTAGATTGCCTGTTCTCGTCCTTCTTCATCATTCTGAGCTAGTAGAGCTCCCAAAGAATGGTCCATTGCCCGGACGTACACCAGGAAAGGCTTTCCGGACACCGGGGCTGCCAGGACTGGTGGTTGGGTGAGGTATTGTTTGATTTCCTCAAACGCTTGTTGGCAAGCATCGTCCCAAATGAACGAGACACCCTTCTTCATCAACTTAGCGAAGGGCTGGCATCTTCCGGAGAGGTTCGAGATAAACCGGCGGATGTACGCCAATCGTCCCTGCAATCCTCTGAGTTCTCTGAGATTTCTAGGGGGTTGCATCTCTTGGATAGCGCGAACCTTTTCTGGGTCCAAATGAATTCCGGTGGACGTTACAAAAATCCTAAGAAACTTGCCACTAGCCACCCCCAGGAAAGACTTTGTAGGATTCATCTTCAACTGATGAGCCCGCATGATGTCGAAGACCACCTTCAGATTGGCTATGTGATCTTCTTTAGTGCGGCTTTTTACTGCAATGTCGTCAACATAGCATTCCACCGTTTTCGCATTTGCTGATGGAAAATAGCATTCATGGCCCTTTGGTATGTTGCCCCTGTATTTTTCAGTCCGAAGGGCCGGGGTGTAGCAATATACTCCTAGAGGTGTCCTGAAGGAGGTATGCTTTTCATCATCAGGATACATCTTGATTTGATTGTATCCTGAGAATCCGTCCATGAAGGACATTCGTTCGAATCCACAAGTATTGTCAATCATGACATCTGTGATTGGCAATGGGAATTCGTCTTTGGGGCAGGCCTCGTTCAGATCGCGGAAGTCGATGCAGATCCGGATCTTCCCGTTCTTCTTGGCTACGGGGACGATGTTGGCTACCCAGTCGGGATGTTGTTCTTCCCGGATGAAGCCAGAATCGATGAGCTTTCTAACTTCTGATTGAATTGCTTCATTATTTCGGGACGGAACCGTCGCTGCTGTTGTTTGACAGGTTTACGTCCGAATTGATGTTGAGGCGGTGCATGGCCACTTTGGGATCAAGCCCTGGCATGTCCTCATAGTTCCAGGCGAAGACATCTATATACTCTTGTACAAGAGATATTAGATCCTTCTTCTCTGAAGGCGACAGGCCGTCACTTATGAAGATGGGCTTAGGGTTAGCCTCATCTCCTAGGTTGATCTGAACAACCTTGTCTTCTGTGGGTGGCTCGCGCTGTTCAAAGCGGATGTCCCAAAGAGCGTTTAAATGTTTGATCCAAGGATCTGTATCAGCTTGGATCATTTCTTCATTTTCATCTTCCAGGTGGCTTGTCGAAACCATGTTTACTGACAGTTCCTTGAAGATGTTGCCGACACTGACATCTGACTCCCAAGATGATTGTCTGAAGAGTGATCGTTGCTCGATGATTCTTGAGAACCAGAGGCCGATGGGATTGGAGTTGATACATAGCCCAACCCCCTGCGCGTCCGATGATAATAATCAGGGGCTTTCCCTTTCGGCACAAACGATCGAAGCAGGGTTCTCCTTCCTTTGTCGAAGTTCAACCCGGGTTTGTTGGTTAGATCATACCCCATTCGCTTCATTATTGTGAGTGCTTTTGATTCATAATGGTCGAGCTGAGGGGATTCCTCCTCGCTTTCTGATTCTTCGCGGGGAGTTGGTTCAGTCGTCATTCGCCCAAAAAGAATTGGTTTTTGGCCTTTTCGTCTTGTCGGAACTATGAATATAGATTCCTGCGCATCGCCATTATCCTGGTATGTCCCGAAAGATGATTTTACTGGTACATGCAATGATGTCAAAGCATCCATTGCCGACCAGATGTCATCATCTACGTCGGTAGTAGTATCCGACGGTATTGAATCGGATGCACACGCAGAAAAATACTCAAAGTCTAGATTCTCATTAATATACCAACCGCCTGCATCGTCGGTGGTATTATCAACATCGAGCTTATTAGTGCTCTTTACAAGTGGTTCCAACTTTCACAAGCACTCTTCTTGCTCGGGCTCAGTGTCAGCCTCATTACCAGAGTCTGGCGCCTCCAGTTGCGGGGTTTCATCCACCGGATCCTGATATAAGAGGGAATCTGTGAAATAATTCTCGACCCCCTTGAACGGATACCTTTCGGCAACCAACGTTTGCACCTTCCCACTCGCGTCAATGTATTTCATGACTTGGTGAAGAGTGGAGGGAACGATGGAGTTGCGGTGGATCCATGGTCGTCCCAGCAGCAGATTGTAGGAAGTGTCGGCATCGATGACGTAGCACGTCACCTCCGACTTGAGGCTCCCAATCTGGCACTTGAGCTTGATCTTTCCCATCGGACGGGTACGTTGGCATTGAACCCGTAAATGGTCGTCTGTGTAGGGCTCAGACGGTGGGTAGGGATGCCGAGGTGTTGCATGACTCGGCGGGGCATAATGCTCAATGCGGACCCTGGATCTACCTGAATGCGGTTCACCTCAGATGATCCGATGTAACCTGTGAAGTACAGGGGTCGATCATGCTTCCCTTTCACCTGCATATCATCTGCCGTGAAGGTGATGCAGGGGGCATTCTGGGAAGTGTGGAGGCAATCCTCTACATCTTCCTCCTTCGGCACCTGGGTCATGAAGACCTCAGCATTTGCCAGAGCTTCTTGCAGAGCTTCCCTGGTCGACTTTGATAGTCTAAGAAGTTCATACAAGGTAATGCGTGCCGGAATGTTGGCCAGCTGAGCCAGGACATCAAAGCGGTAAGGTGCCGAAGACCCTTCCGCGATGCCTCTTTGAAGGGCTCGAGAGAATCGAGTCTCCTTCTGCTTCTCCACAGGTGGCTTCGTGGAGGGCCTAGTTGGCTCTGCAGCCGGTTGCGGAGGGTTTACCGCCACTTCGCCGTACTGCTTCAAGTAGGGTTGTCCTGAACGAGTCCCCGTCATTGGTTGGTTGGGCTCTGCGGCCAAGACTATGGTTTCCTCTTCTGAATCAGTCAGTGAGGGAACATCATCCTCTGCTTCTCGGGAAGAAGCACATACCACATGGCAGGACGAAGCTTTTGCCTTGCCTTTGGACTTCCTGTTGGTCACAGTAGTCCACTGCTGGCCGTCCACTAGGTCAGGGTGGACCCACATGATTTCCCCTTGAGACGTAGGGACGGGTACCAAGCCCTTCTCCTGCTGCTGGTGAGGGTCTGTGTTGACCACTCTTAATTCTCCCTTGGAATAGGAGTTACCCCCGCAGGCGTTGGAGGTTGTCTCCCGAACTGGAGAACCGACGTCACATTAGCCGTGACCTTCTTCTGCTCTGGTCGGAGCTTTAGCACCTCCGCGTCAATCAAAGCCTGAAGGATGTCCTTGAAGACGTAGCAGCTTTTGGTAGGATGTCCCAACATCCTGTGGTACATGCAGTAGTTGGGATTGTCGGTCTTGCCGACTTCCTTCGGGCGCCTAATTTCAGGGAGCTTCAGTCGATTGCTCTTGTTGAGTAGCTTGAAGAGCGAATCGACATGTTCCTCCTTGAAGGAATACTGCTTGTTGGGGCATGGCTGGCTTGAAGAGCCACTTGCCCTGCATGTTTGAGGTTTGGCGGGAGATTTGGTCTCCGTCGCCAAGTTATCCTTCCGCTTTGTTTGGAGGGATGTGTCTGGTGCCGGTGCACGCCTTGTCGACCTTTCCGGTCGCAGCTTGCCTTCCTCTGCCCTGACACGGGCAACAATCTCCTCAGCCTGTTCACCTTGTTGGACTAACTGCTTCCAGGTGCGGCTTTCAGCAACTCCTATTTGAGCAAGGAGTGAGGTTTGGAGATTGTGGCGGCATGTTTCCACCAGGGTGGCCTGGGTCATACCGCTTGGGCATCGGAGTGCCGTGTTCCGAAATCTTTCCACGAAAGATTTGACGGACTCCCTCTCCGCTGTTTGGTAGCTAAAAGGGTGGGCATCGTGACTTCGGAGTCATCTTCGAAGAAGCGTGTTAAGAACAGCTTCTCCAGATCCCCCCAGTTCTTGATAGAACCCTCCGGGAGCTTCATAAACCACTCAAAAGCCAACCCTTTCAGGGTGCCGATGAACAGTCGCGCCAGGATGGCGTCATTATCTACTACATTTCCGGTCTGGGATTTGAAGTAGTAGATGTGCTGGTTGGGGGACCCCTTCCCGTCAAATGCTTGGAGGGTTGGAGCCTTAAACTTAGGAGGGTACGAGACTGAATCCCACTCAGCCGGATAGGGCCGGACTACTCCCGCTTCTTGGAGGCCTTTGCGGTTGGTAAGGGCCTCAAGGCGCTGCTCCAGTTGACTCATTCTTTTAGTATGAGCCTTCTCTGGGTCGTGCGACGAAGATTTGGACGAATTCGAAGTAGATCGTCGCGCCTCCTCAGAAGGCTCGGAAGATGAGCTTTCTCCCTTTCTCCCTTTGCCCTTTGACTTTCGAGGAGGAGATCTCCTCTTGTCTTCCAGCAGTTGTGTAATCGCCTGCTTGAGGGAGTCAATCGACGCTTGCTGAGAAATAATCATGTCCATTTGTGCTTTCTGGACCTGCTCTATACGTCTTGCCGTCTCCTCAGGAGTGCCTGTCATGTAGGCAGAGGTCTCCTTCTCAACGGACGAGTTTGAAGCCCCTGATTCCACTACAGCGGAGTGGGAATCGTTCACTTTAACGCCGTGGGCTAAGGCGTTGTAGTCATTTGGGGAAATGGCCCCCGTCCGGGTACGAGTGTGTCGATACACTCCTTCCGGTTCAGAGTCAGATTCAGAGTCATCTGAGCCGACTGCAATTTGTTTTCCCTTGCTCCTGCTAGTCATATTTGCAGTGAGCTCCGGGTACTCAATGTCAGAGAAGGTTCTCCTTCTGTGGGAGCGTCTTCTTTTAGCTGACGGAGGAATCAGGATCAGCTGTCTGACAAAGACTGCTGGGTATACGCCTGATCCGCAACGGCATTCCGAGAGCATGGAGATAAGCCGTTGACAGCAGCACGACGAAGTGTCCTGATGGGCACTTCTTTTCTTCGTCAAGTAATCCCTCAAATCCATAGGAGGGGGATTAAAGAGACTAGCCTCGCAACGTCGAAGACGAGAGGCATCCCTGTGCTGTGCAGTCTGGACGCAGACTTCAGAGACGCGGTTTCTGCGTCTCGGCTGTGGAACATGCGTCTGGCGTCTCTGTTGAGATGAGACGCGATTATCGCGTTGTTGCCTGGTGCGTCTGGGTAGAGACGCGTGAGAGAGAGTGGGCTGTAGGGCGCCTCGTCTCTGGGCGCGTGCTTCTTGCGTTTGACGAGACGCAGAAGCTTCATTCTGGCGTTTGGTAAGTTGGTCCTCAGAGGACTCAACTTGAGGAGTTGCGCGCTTGGGCCGCCAAACACGGATTTCACGTACTGGACGCGACGCGGGCAAGGTGCGAGACTGTACGTCGCGTTCAGCTTCAGTTGGAAAACCAACAGTTCCGACTTGCAGCTGACGCGCACGTCTCCTCTGTCGACGCTCAGCGTTTCGTTGCGTCGAGGAGGTGGAGAGAAACCAACAACATCCTGATGCTGGGCACCAGGAAGTTGACCACGCGGGTCTCCTGAGAGACGCTGACGCGGGTCTTCTGTGCGACGGAGTTGGTCGCAACAGCAACTGTGCTTGGGATCACGCGGGCCAGCTGAGAGGCGTGGACGCGTGAACTTTGCTGGGCACAGTGGGCAGCAGAGGAGCTCGAGAAAGCCACCGATCGGGCTTCGAGGCCATTCCCTGTCGAGACCCGGCGGCAGACGCGGGTCTTTGGGCTCTTGGAGCCAGAAGAGAGGAACTCTTCGTATTTCGCCTGGTCGAACTCGACAACGAGCGATTCGACCATCTTTCCCTCGTGGTGGACGTCATCTTGCGCCACAACATGTTCGTCGGTAACAAACTGATTCCCCAGCGGAGTCGCCATTTCTTGTTTGACACGGAAAAGGGGCTGGAGTAAAATTTCCTTGAATCAGATGAAAAATTACAACAGGCTAAATCTTCCGGTTACAAGGGAGGGAGAATATTGAATCTTGAATTCCCCCTTTGTTTAGTGCTGGGTCTTCGGGTGGCGGTGGAGAGTGAATCTTGTTCTCCGTTGACCAGATGACCGTTCTGGACCGTCGAGGGATCTTCTCCTTGGCAGGTAGAGGGAGTAACTCAGCTCCGTCTACCAAAACTCTAGAAGAGGAGGTAGGCAAAGAGCGGCTAGTACTCAGTAAGCTCGCTGAAGAGTCTTCTCTCTCTCTCTGTTGATGATCTTCTTGCCCAACGATCGTGCGTCTGTCCCTTTGCCCGATAATTGTCGTCGTCGTCCGTTTGTTGATGCGAACAAGGCTATTTATAGGGGTCTCAGGGGTGAACGTGCCCCTGAAAACGCTCCACAATGAGGGGCCACTACCCACTACATGCGCGGTGATTGGCCCCGCAATCCGGGTAGTTGCACCCGAGACGCGGGTGTCGAACCAACGCGCCTTGGTGCTGAGACGCGGGTGTCAAGCCAACGCGTCATGGTGTTGAGACGCGGGTGTCAAGCCAACGCGTCATGGTGTTGAGACGCGGGTGTCAAGCCAACGCGTCATGGTGTTGAGACGCGGGTGTCGAGCCAACGCGCCTTGTTGTTGAGACGCGGGCTTCGGGCCAACGCGCCTTATTGCTGAGACGCGGGGCTTCGGGCCGACGCGCCTTGATGCTGAGACGCGGGCTTCGGGCCGACGCGCCTTGATGCTGAGACGCGGGCTTCGGGCCGACGCGCCTTGATGCTGAGACGCGGGCTTCGGGCCCACGCGTCTAGATGTTGGAACTCTGCTTTCTTAGTGGCTTGTCTGTTGGACATTTTTAGACAGCCTACATTAGTATTTTTGAAAAGCATTTTAAAAAGAGAGAAAATATTTGAAGTATTATTGTAAATTTCAAATAATCTATAAGTCATAGGAAAAATGAATTTTCACTCCTAAACATAGTCCCTATTCAAAATCTCTTTATCAATCAAATAAGGAATCAAACTGTATTTCTCATCTAATCTATTATTTTATCTCAAGTCATAAGCATCTTCGTGACAGTGAAATTTTGACTAGGGATTCTTTAACTCTAACTCTTATGCCTTATTTTTATATTTTTGGTGATATTATTCTTTAGTTCTACTAGGTTTTCTAATCTACCCATGTAACGAACCTTAGATCGGTGACTCGCAAACTGGATGGCCTTAGGGCACCGGGTGAGAAAACAATCCAAGGACTTAAGGACTCGAGCAAATAAGGCCACAAAACGAAGAATTTTTTATTTATAAGATGGACGCTTTTAGGCGTGAATACTCATGCTTAATGAGGCACAAATACCCAGCTTAATCAGAAGATTTTTTATATATTTTCTTTTTCTTTTCTCTTTCTTCCTTTTCTTTTCTTTTCCTTTTTTTATAAGGCATAAGAATCCTTGTTTTTAAACTCTAAGTGTGTAAGTGTATAAAGGATGCATATTTCATCAAGGTAAAAATCAAGACTAAATTACTTTTCCAAAATTTCTTCCTAACCCTAGAAATCAAACAAATAATCTTATTTTGACCAACTATAAGAAATCCTAATTATGATTCTCCTATTCCTTAAGATTAACTTAATTTCTTACAAAAAATAGGTCAAAATATTGTTTCTCTTTTCAAAAAGTATTTAAAAGCAAAAGAAAATGTTAGTTTTTTTAAATAAAAAGAAAACTTATGTTATGTTAGAACCCTCCCCCACACCTATCTCATGTATTGTCCTTAATGTATGAATGAATACATAAATGCATGTAAAAGAAGAAAGGGAAGGAAAATGTTATTTCAATGTGGTGGTTCTGGTGGTGGTCAAATTGGGCCAAGCGTTGCTACCCAATCAGGATAATATAGTGGTTCACGGAGCCCACCTTTATTGACCTCTTTTTTATTTACATATTTACAATCCCAAATATAAATAGGATCATGAAAGATCCTATTATGAAATTATATCCCTATATATGACCAATCTTGAAAAATCATCACTGAGTCTTTATGGTCAATACTTTGGTCTAACAATAGAATGTAGTTTTAGGGAATAGATGATTTGGGCTCTGATATGAAAAGTTCGGGAAACCATTACTGACTGGGGAAAATTAACTTTAGGTTTGAGAGTTGGTTTTAGTTCAAGAGTAGAGTCCAAATCAAAGAATTCAATTTCACTTTTTTTTCCATCAATGAAATGTGACTATCCAAAAGGAGTGGTTCAATCTCAAAATCTATGGATGCAGGAATCAATGTTGGCTCGAGAAATGGGTTAAACTTGGGTAAGGATACCGAAGGCAACATAGATTCAAAAATTAGAATTTAATCACAAAGTTGTGGGCCGGGATCACGTTCATGTTCAAGTTCAATTTCATTAAAATGAAAACTTGCCAATTTGTTAATGGGATGATAGTGGTCAAGTTCAAAATTTTGTGGTGAAATTGAATCTTGGTCAAAGTCTTCAAGATATTCTTGATTTTCATCAATATGATTAGGGCAATTGGAATGGTCGAACATGCGTTAGGTAGAGTTTTCTCATTTCTATCTTTCACTATATTGATCAAATGACTCGTTTGTGCTTCTAGTCCACTAAGAGATTGGGAAAAATAATTTCAAACTGAATCAGATTTTTCATACTCCTATCTAAGTCCGTAGGTTCTTCTTCTTGTGGTGGGACTTGAAAATTAGAGTAAGAATCTTGGATTTGAAAATCTTAATGTGCTTGTGAGTCTATTGGATTTTGGTTTTGACGTGTGGACTCAAGGAATCCTTCATAACTCTTTTTTAAATCTGATTTTTCTTCTTTAGGTTGATCTTGAAAAGGAGATATGAAGGTGGATGTTGGTAAGGTTTCTGATCATATGACTCGGGAAAGTTGTATCCCCACTGACTCTATGAAGAGTGGTGAAGATTGTTCCAATCTTATTCATAATATTGAGACTGAGGCATATATTGATTCAGATAAGACCAATATGGCATACTTACTCGGTTAAAGTTATGATATGTCGGGTTGGTAATGTCCGAGTCAAAAGAGGTCGGTGTAAAGTATGGATGACTATATGCATTGGAATAATTATAATTGTAATCACAAAAGATATCAAAAATAAAACAAGAAAAAAACAAACAAATAAAAAGAAAAAATTCTAACCTAAGTTAGGGTAGACTTTAGACCTTAGACCTAGACGACTCTTAACTGATTGACTGTCCATGGGGGGTATATTGCAGAATCTGATCACAAGTTAATCATCCAGGTAAAGGTAAAACCAGTGGAAAGTATCCATGCCTAAGCAACGGGCCTAATTATGCCAAACAACTGCCCTTCGAGATTTCGCCTCTCAGTCTCTAACCTTTGACACTGATTTAGCAAGAGTCAAATTCTAATTAACTTTCCACTTAGGTCAGTCTCCTATTGAGTCTGAGATGTCCCTAGGGCTAACATTTACTCAGTTTAAGTTAAGCTTGGGTTAGTAAGTGAGAAAATAATCTGGGTTAAGGGAGGGTAATGACTTCCCCACCTTATCTTGTTATAGGACAAGCCCTTAATTCAGTTTAGTGTAATGTACAAGTATATAGCAAAAAAGTAACACTCAATCAATACTTCATACAAAAATGAACCTATACTAAATATTATGCACACATACCTTGGCTCAAACTCTCTTCAACAGTAAATAGAAAATGTAACGAAATAGACATGTGCCTAAATGCAAGTCTAAATCTTTTTTAGCATTTATAAGCGACAATTTACTGTTGAAGTTAGAAAAAATTGTACAGTGAGTTAGACAAAAAATAAATAGCTATAGAAACTTAAACTTTACAATTCAACCAACCTGCAAAAAAAATAAAGGTTAGTAGTTCACTCAGATTACCGCAGGAATACGACAAATCTGAGGGTTCTGGGCTCTGCTTTCTTGAGCAGAGTTAGGGCAACTTATATATCCACTGCAGCAAAAATTTACTTAATGTCTCCTCCTGTACACAAGAACAGAGAAGAAAGTTAACCAATAAAGTAAACAAAAAAGAGTTACTTACCGTTCCTTCCCAGCGACGATGCCAAAATTGATTAAGTAAAAACTTGCACAGAAAAATATAGAATTTCAAAACTTAGAATAAAGTGCAAGGTACTCAATGCTACCGCGATTGCAAGTGACTATGCAGGTCGTGATCCATAAAGAGGGATTGTGATGAACGCGTGTTTATAAGTTCTTTTCAAGTTTACAAAAACTGGTTAAAAATTTTCTTTATTTTGAAAAGAAAAGGAAGATGAAAGCTACGTTAAGTGGAATAGAGTGTGGAAGATAGAAGAAGATGTTGCTTTAACTAAAAGGAAAACTAAGTTAAAAAAAAGGATAAAAAAGAATAAAGAAAGAGTTAGTTTTAGAAGTGTTTCTAAACTATAAAATGAAAGAAATAAAAGAAAGATCTAAAGTTTACTTATCTCTTTATGCTTACCTCACCTTGGATCCTAAGCAACAACTTTTCTTTGCTTGAAGGCAATCACCGCATGGAATATAAGATTCTCCTCACTCCAAACTGCCTATATTATATCATCAAAACTTTGAAAAGTAAGCATGAAATTATACAGAACTTACCCGTTTAGAAGTGAAATCTATCATCATAAACCATCAGTTGCTCTGCGAAGTCAAGGCCTAGTCAAGGCTAATAGATTCATCCAGTTTTAGATCAAATATAAGAGGACAAGTACTAAAGAAAAACAAGAAGAATAACATAAAAATTAAGCTTCTGTTATATTAAAAAAACAATAAGAAGAAGGATCAACTTACATCCAGTGTCACTCTTGAAACTCACTTTTCATATGAATTTCTCTCCAACCTAAGCCATAAAGAAAATGAAAAATTACATAAGAAGAAAAAGAAAAACCTAAGTTAAAAATTAGAAATAAAAACTAGCCTAAACTCTCTGCTGAGTGGTGCCCTGTGGCTTCTGAATTGCAGGTATTTATAGAAGAAACGTAATGAGGGAGAGCGTCTAAAGATAGGGGGAGCGGACGCTCCCCCAGAGTTCACCAAATGGTCGTGGAAACGCGATCAAAGCCGCGTTTTCGCAGCAGGATCTGACCATCGCGCACTATCCCAAGGGGCATCCCTCCTTGACTCTAGTGAGGATATATCTTCAATTAGTTTATCCATTTGAGCTCTGAATTTTGTTGGCCCAAAAGGCCTATCACCCTAGTTTTGATGATGATCAACTCATGTAGTTATATTTACTAATGATCTTGTGTTAATTAGTGACAGACTTGTGATCAAGATCTTAGTAGGTGCATAGCTCAACAAAGGATAATATGTCAAGATTTGGAGCTTGCATGTGTGATCCAAGGAGCTTTTGGATCAAGTGGACCAAGTCAAGGAGATGAGAAGACTTCAAGGGAAGACTTCAAGATCAAGACTTGTGTCTAGGTATAAGATTTTTTAGTTTTTGTTTTAGTAAATATGTAAAGGATAGAATAGATTGGTGATTGCTCAAGTCTATATCACACACACACTCTTGATAGAACTCTTGATAGAATTGCTTTCATAAAAGATTTTTAGTTTAGAAAAGAATTTTTATTTAGTAAAAGATTTTCTTTGTGACAAAATATATATATACCTTGGTTTTTGGTTTTATTTCTATCATGTATATCTTTTCACAATAACCAAGTTTAGAGCTAATGTCAAAAACATAGATATATCATTATGATTGTGTAGTGGATCATATCCATACACACTATGCTTTAGTAGGAAACTCAAATATCTTGTTTTTGTATTTGATGAAGATTTGGAAAAAACTAGTTTTGGGAAAAAAACATGTTTTGGGAAAACAGTTTTTATTTTGAGCCAATATTTCCAAGTTACAAAAATAGTTCAAATCTATATAACATGCCTTGATTTTGTGCAAGCATGTTTGTATATCATTGTAATACATTGAAACTATATTTGTAGATTTATTGAGATTTTATGGGATTTTATTTAAGTTAAAAAGACTACCTTTAAAATCCCAGTTTTTCTGACCAGATTGTGGCTGACAGGCCAAGACGGTCGACCGGGCGGTTGACCGCCACCCGGTCGGGTCGACCGTCCGAGTCGACCGACGTGCACAGCCCTGTGCACGTTGTCAGCACAGTGGTCCGGTCGACCGGACGGTCGACCGCTGCAGAGAGTTCTGCTCTCTGTTTGTTCGGGTCGACCGGGCGTGCTGGTCGACTGGTAGCTTCAACGGTCTGAAATATGACCGTTGGCCAGTCGACCGGCGGTCGACCGGCAGCTCTGACAGATCCCAACGGCTATATTTTTTCTGGCCTATAAATTGGGGGTTCTTGTCATGTTGAAGCTAAGATTTAAGAGAGCTTTGGTCCAGTTTTTCCCATTCTTTCAGAAAGTTTCTCCCACATATTTGAGAGCAAATACTCCCATCTAAAAGGGAGTTTTTATTAAGAGTGTAAAAAGTGATTCTTTGAGTTTTTCACCATAGTTCTTTCCTTACTTTTCTCACACCACACTTGAGCTATCCATTGCTATATATT